>ML803626.1:89513-148555 GCA_009831015.1 Picea engelmannii
TGTAACCTGGAGAGAATGAGTCTGCCCTCGAGAAATGTTTGGACCATTCCTTACCCTGGGCCATTCCTCCGACACTAAACAAAGTGTAACCTGGAGAGAATGAGTCTGCCCTAAGGAATGACTGTCCTGGACTATTCCCCACCATGGGCCATTCTTCCGACACTAAACAAAGTGTAACCTGGAGAGAATGAGTCTACTCTCGAGGAATAACTGTCCCTGATTGCTGATCCTGGACTACTCCCCACCTTGGGCCATTCCTCCAACACTAAACAAAGTGTAACCTGGAGAGAATGAGTCTGCCTTTGAGGAATAACTGTCCGAACCATTCCCCACCCTGGGCCATTCCTCTGACACTAAAGTGTAACCTGGAGAGAATGTGTAACCCTCGAGGAATGCATGTCCTGCATCAACCTCCAAAACAGACGATTCTTTGAAACTGCTCATGACTGTGAACTTCGAAAGAACGACTGCCCGGCGAGGCAGACCATTCTACTTGACCACTACTCAGAGTGACTGCAAAGAAGAATGACTATCCTAGACCACTCCCCATAATGGGAAGTCGCTGTCTATGATACATCAACAATTAGTCTACCTCCCATGTTAACTACAATGGGAAGTCACTGTCCGTCAGAAATCTCAATCCACTTTCCAAACAGGAAAGCATCTGTCCAATCTAGACTATTTTTCAATTACAAAGATAAATGATATTTTCGATGCTCCCTCCTAACTGTAGAGTTATTTCAATCACAAAAATAAATGTTTGCGTACCTTCTTCTAGTTTGGAGAGTCTTCCCTTCTAGCTAAGAGAGTTATTTCCACGAGCTCTAGCTTGAGTATGCAAGTTCTTTCATCTTGAATAGAGGCTTTACAAAAATGTATGCTTATCTGCTCATCTGCGGAGATATGTATTGGAGAATCACTTTCTCCTTTCTGGACTTCATCATGGATAATGTAATGCTTGTACTTTAGTCTGGAATACTGTGAAGGCTTCATGTAGATCTAAACAATAGAGTATATCATAGTTGGAGAATTGGAACATATCCATGTGGTACTTCTTCTATCATCATGAGATCTGATCTTCTGAGTAGTCATCTTGATGTTATAGGAAATCTTCACCACGCTTCTGCTGTGCACTGGAGGTTCTCCACCAAGTTGTCTTCTTTTTATCTGCATACAAGAGTCTCTTTCTGGTATGTCTCAAAGTCTTGATATTGCTCTTTATACTTTCTTTATTCGATTTCTCTAGAGAACATTCTTTGCATTCATCTGATGTAGAATTATGACTCATGGATGTTGCAGATAATATAATGACTTATATAGAGATAAGTCTGGTGTACTGGAACAATCAATCATCATAGTCTTCTCCCTCCATCTACGAGAATCTATGGTTCTGGATCTCGTAATGTTTTCATTCATAAGTCTTCCGTACACTGTTCTTCATCATGACTTTCAGTTCTTCTGCTTGATTGCTTTTAATGAGTTCATATCAGGCTTGGTAATCTTGTGATTCTTTGATACAATGACTAGTTGTTCTAGTTCTTCTTTCTTGGAATATTCATGTTCTTCTTCATATTTTTCTTTAGCTCTTGGGTCCATGGAGTTTCTTATAGATTCCATGCCCTAGAGATTCCACTTCTTTCCTTCATCATAGGGTCATGGATTTGGATGGATAACCAAGAATACTTTGAGGCTTTTGAGGAAGTCTTCTTCTGCAGTTGAGTTGAACACGTACTGTCTTTCATGACTGCTACCATGGATATATATATATATTTCATCATCTTTAATGGATCATAGGATTAGCTCCCTCCTAATCCTTGCTTCATGTATAAGTGCATATAATTTGCTCCCTTCATATGACTGAGTCCATGCTTCCGTCTCCTGTCCTTATTGTCTTTTGCAATATATATAACTGGCTTTCTTGTCTAACATAATCCATGCTTCCGTCTTGTTGTCTTCTATAGAATGTCATGAGTCTTTTTCCAGTTTCCTTTCGATTGTTGACTTCTTTCTGTCTTTGCTTTTTCCAAGTCTCTTCAAGATTGATTCTGATTTCGGTCTTATCTTGTAATGTCTTCCACATGATTTGTATTTCATCCTTTCATATGTATTATCTAATGATATTCATCCTTGTCTTGTTGTTCTTTCATAGGTATAGTTCTTCTTGGAACACATTATCTTCCAAGAGATAGATATACAAGATATGTACAGAGACGATGTAAGCAAGATATGTACAAGAAAATAAGAAGAGTGTTGTTACCTTTTAGTAGAAGAAGTCTCTTCCATCCTTCTTAGTCTTCTTTGCAGGTTCCTTTTCTTCGGCAATCGATGCTTCATGTTTCTCCTTCCTTTTCTTTGGCTCGGGACACTGATTCCTGTAGTGACCGTACTTCTGACAGTTGAAGCACTGCATTTCTGAAATATATTTTCTTTGTTTTGGCTTCCTTTTTTAATCGAACTTTCTTTTGTCCCTAAAGTTCTTGAATCTTGCTGTGAAGGCTTGATCATCGTGCTTCTTTTGAGGTTTCTCTTTTTCATTGATCCTTGATTCTTCTTGAGCACAACAATTCCAAAGTTATTCAAATGTCGGGTACTCCTTCCTTGTGTTCATGCTTGCGGAAAATGCATCCCATGTCTTGGGAAGACCATTGAGTACTATGTTCACCAATTCCTTTTCTGAAGTAATCTCTTCAATAGATTGTAGTTGATCTCTTAGCTGGGAGATCCTTACAAAGTATGATGTTATGCTGTCATCATCATTCATATTCATGTCACAAAGCTCATTCTTCAGACTCATGACTTGTCCAATGTTTCTGACTGAGAAGAGATTTGTTAGGGCATCGTACATCTTATTCGATGAGTCAAGATGGGAGATGTAAGGTATCAAGTGGTCTTTTATGGAATCCACTATGATAATCATGGCATTGATATCAACGTCTTTGAACTTCTCCATAGCTGCAACGTTCTGTGGTTCCTTCTCTTCTCCTTCTTTAAACTCTGGCTTCACGATCTTTCCTTTCACAATATCCAACACTTTATTCTAAGCAAGGATGAGGTCAATCCTTGTCTTCCATGCTATGAAGTTAGAGGCTCCATCTAGCTTGTTCTCAGACTTCATAGAGTTTGTCATGGCTTGCTTGACTTGGTCAAACCCTAGATTTGACCAGAAATTCAAACTTTACGTCTTGGCCTTCTGAGAGTACCAGGAGATGCGCTGGGCTAGGGCGCACTGATATATCCAGAGATTAGGTCAATCTCGTTACTTAAGGTGCCTCGACAAGAGGTTTAGGGTTTCTGCAACTGCTTCTGCTGGTAACCCTAGCTGTAGTGCTTTTGGAAACTACTCTTGCTAGTAACCCTAGCGACAGTTCCTCAACGAGCTCAATATCTAGCGACTATGTTTCCTTCCAGCGTTTTAGGCTGACTGAAGGGGTGTGGGCCCATAACCTGTTAGAATATAGAAGATGGTGTGCTCATTTTACCATTGACGATACCTTTGTCACCCAACCATAGGCCGAAGTCTCCCTCCGAGAACCTTAACCTTGATTGAGAATTCCTCCAGAAGCAAACCCTAGGCTAGATAGCCAAACAAAGAGTAGCGCATCAATCCCTAAGGATAGCGCATCACAAAATCTGATCAGATAGTCCCAAACCCTAGCCAAGAGATATTCAAGCCAAAACTGAGAACTTGTTGCTGCTGCAGCTGTACCAGCTCTTCCTCCAAACCTGCGCACCAAACTGTAGAACTGCGATTTTGAGATGCTGCAAATGAGAACTGGTGCCCTGTATTTATAGTAATCTTGCCAGTTATGCTGGGGCCGACTTCTCCTTCTGGGTATGTGTCTGTTCAATATATTATTATGATTTATGGCCGACTTCTTCTCTTGGAGTCTAATAGCCTAATATAAATTATCTTCTTGAGCCAACAAGGCTTCTAGGGTTATTAGCCAACTCATTAGGGTTTCTCTTGCTTTCCAGAGTCTTCTATTCTCATCAGGTTCACACGTGGGGGTAAATACCTCCCGCAACTACCATAATATTAACAAAATGAACCCCAAGGTTTGGAGAAGTCATTTAAGGTTGTCCTCACCAAAAATTCTGGATCCGCAATCTTCCAAACTATTGCCAACTCATCTCGAGTTTGTGTAAATCTCCCAAGGTATGATGTCACCAACTTTGACTTGAGCATCTAAATGCTTCTGAGCTTCTCCTGCTGTTGTAGGATAAATCGGTAAATGCGGACATAAACTAATCTCCCTAGATCCACCTGGATCTAGAACAAAACAAGACAAGACATGACGCTTTCCCTAAGTTACAATCATTGAATTTACTACCAAATAAGGAATGGATGACATACCTTTAGATATCACTTCCTTATATCTTTGTTGTTCCTGCTTCACTCCGGTGCTCTTGTGAGATCAAATCTACAATGACACAAACCAACCAAAGTGAAAGAAACAATAGTAGATTCAATGAAAACCTAAACATGTGGTCAAGGAGTCATGTAATAAAATGCTAATGATTTTATGGGAAAAAAACATGCCATTGTCTTATATAATGTGGAAGAAAGATACAACTAGATGCCTTGATGTCATTAGGTTCCTTCCAACAGTTCCTTGCTTCCCACACACTTCTTGATCCAAGGATTCTGAGACCCTAGTTCTGATAGCTACTCACAATCTATATTGACAAAGCAAATTCCAAAGCCAACATACAAGCTCCAAAAACTCCAAGCTACAAAACTCAATAACAAGCCAATCTAACTTTCTCCATGAGATATCCTCTCGTTTTATAAGTTGAAGAGGATAAGGTGAGGAGGTTAGGATGATTCCACTAAATCATGAAAGCGAGTAAGATCCAAACCGTTCGGAGGCCACCTCACCATAGAAGCTTCTCCTTCTTGAAGCATCGAGAAGATGCTCGTTTTTCCCATGCAGAGGAATTTCTGCACCCTAGCTATAGAGTAACCTGCGGAAACTCCACAACTTAGCTATAGAGAAAGGTGTGGAAGTCAGGCATTTCCACACCCTGTGTATAGTGCAACCTACATAAATCTTCCTTAATAGGGTTTTTTACAAAGGAAAATACAACTTCTTCTCTTAGTAAAATTTATTCTCCCTTCTTTCTTCAGGAATTCAGGCCACTGACCCCTCTGAAGGCAACAAATAGGTTTACATCATTAACGATCATAGGGATGACGAAAATAATGTGTAACACCTATAGAACCATCTTCCGGTTCTGATTGGGACTCTGGTAGAGCTTGCACAATGAGGCCCACATCTCAAAGGAATAGTCCTTCCTATTCAAATGGGGTATGACACGGTCTCTCACTCCATCAAAGATAGTCCTCTTAGCCTTGGTGTTCCTTTTCTTGAAACTTTCTACTAGCAAGGGAGTAGTGATAGGAGGAAGAACCACTGAAGATTGAACTATATCCCATAGTTCAAGATCCTCCAAGACAAATGCAATCCTAGTATTCCAAGGGGACCAATTGTTAGCTCTGACTAGCCTATCCTCTGCCCTCATCTGAGACACCGACATAGTTGTCCATTGAAACTCAAAATGATTCTAAACACCGCAAAAGAGTACAAACTCACTCCTGTCAACACATGTGTGAAAATAGGCTATCCAAAATAGTCCAAAATAGTCCCACAAAACTTCCCAATGTATGCTCACAAATCAACAAACTCTTAGCCACCTAGGCTATGATACCATGTAGATTTTTGAGGAACTATGAGGGATGCCCAACAAGAATGTCTTATGACCTCTTGCTGGGATCTAAGTTTAGCTATGCAAATCTGTCATTGTTGTTGTTTTAGGACAACAAATAGGTTTGTTTACTTCTGCTAAGAAATCTTCCCTCAATTGATGGTTATATGCTCTTTTAAGGTGCCCTTGCAAGTGGTTTTAGCCACACAATGTTAGCACATGCAAACATCAAAACATATAGCACTCCTCTAGGATGTTAACAAGCTCCTACTACTGATTTAAACACTAAGCATGCATGAAATTTGAACACAAGTATTTTTGGTCAACATGACCCTAGATAAACCCCCCCTAGGGAAAACCAGTTTAGAATGAAAGTGTATATATGTGATGTCTCAAGCATGGAATGGAACAATTAAATAAATACAATGGAACATGTACAAGTAGCAAGCTCCTCTCAATATTGGATAATAGGTTCCATGAATAATAGGTTCCATTGAACAAACCCTTTCATACACACAAGCTCTTGTATGTTGTCTCAACACTGAACCTCCCATATCTGCAATAGCTCAAGTAATTCTAGTGCATGCTAAGCTTGCACCCTCCTCCAAGAGTGCATTCTCCACCAAGCAAGAACTCTGATCACAAAATAATAAGGGTCTAAGACTCCTTCTGCCCTCCATGAATGTAGGCACCAAAGCTTCCCTCAACCAATTCTTCCATTCTCCTCTTAATGCTCCTCTCCAAACTCTCCAAGTGAACAAATGAGTGAATGAGCCTCCAAGTGCCCTATGTGCCCCTTTTGAACCATCCATAAGGAAACCTAGATATGGAAGGCCTAGATCACTCCTAACCATCTCTAATTAATGGGTGAGATCATATCAAAATAATCTCACTTAGAAACCCACTTTGGGTTAAGTTTTCTAAGTTCACTTTATGTCCCTCAATTCACCCACAAAGTGAATTAATTGTCACTTTTGCCTTAAGTGACAAATTCCACCTTTTTTGACTTAGGATTAACTCAATGTGGAATTAGACATAAAGTACAAGGTACATACACACAAATATTTCCTTCTTGTGGTTATATACCCACAACCACAAGGGGAGCACTTCCCAAGGTACACCAAAACTCAACAACTAGAACATAGCACATCAAGTGAAATAAAGATCATGTTTGAAGTACCATCTGTGTGTGCACATAACATCTGAGGTGTAATGCATAGGAGATGTTATACCATGGTAGAGTCATCCAAAATAAATAATAGGGTCATCATGTATTTGATAGAATAATTGGAATAATAGGCCTGAAATGGAAGAAATGAGTAGGAGAGCTCATCCAAGCAGCATCAATGCATCACTCAGAGAGTGGTTTGGAAGTAGTTTCCCTTGAGGGGGAAATATATGGCTCCTACTTGGGGAAATCCAATCTTAGAATAAGATTGTATGATAATGTCATAATCTCACTTAGACCTATATAGCTGACACACATATAAAATTGGGGAAATGTGAGAAATAAGTCAATTCTACCAACTTGGTAAACTACTACAAAAAATTTACAAAAATGAAAAAAATTCTACATTTAGTGAAAACATGCAAAGAAAGAATGTAAAATATTGTTTTTAGGAAAATAAAATGCAAGGAAAATAAATGCAATAAATAAATGTGTAAGCATCCTATGCTAATATTAAAAGAATCTTATTCATTCCTACCCCTACTTGCTAACTAAAAACAGTGGTTGCTAAGTAAAGTCAAATATCTAGTGCCACCATTTGAGAAGGTCATCAATAAGGTTGGGCTTTTCCTTGTGTTTGGTTATAAACTGAAACAAGGATTCATTAAAAACCATGTGAGTATCAATCAAAATCTCAATCACTCCTAGGTTTGGAACTGTTATCACCATAACAATTTTCAGATTAGGATCCAAATTTCAGAAATTTAGCGAAATGCTATATCACTGTGAAAGTATGATAGTTTGGGGGACCGAGATATATCTAGTGGCATATAGACAAATATAATGGAGGCGCAAAAGGTATAACTCGGCAGACCGTCGATCTTGAAGAAGCCCAGATCAAGGGCTAAGGCATATATCGGGGAATGAAGCAGTGCGAAAGATAATTATTTGAAGGCGGGCCAGGGAAACCATTATGGTTTTGTTCGTGGATGTGTGGCGACACTAGATGTACATCGGGGCAAAAAACGATCTACTCAAAACCGTTTTTTCCAACCCCCGATATCAGAAATTGATGGTGTTATCACCTGCTGATTTGCATTTTATTTTTCCAATGCAGCTTGTTCTTGTGTTATCTTTCCACTCAGATTTTCAAAATTTTTCACCAGCTCCGTCAAGCTCCCATCACCTAAATCCTTCACCCAATGGATCATCCAAAACAATCATGTACTCCACGATTCAAAAGTTGGCAAATATCCCAAGCCTATACCTAGCCTTAATTCTTATCTAAATCCCTTAGTTCCATCACTTCATTCATTTTTACCCTTATTTTCGTATTCTCGTTGAAATTAGAAAATATTCTTTTTATTAAGCACCCTTATCCTATCCACAAAGTCATGTGTTAAGCCTCATATCCCCAAAGTCCTTCGAAAATAGAAAAAATGGGTTTTTTATTATTAATATAATTATTTTTATATTTATATAAATATTTAATCCATTATTTAATTTATGAAATCACGTCAAATAATGGGCACACATCTCAATTTATAATGTGGAAAAGTCAAAGGTTGGATGGAGGACGCACATACATATCAGGGATTAAAGTAATGAGGAGGTTAATTATGTGAGGGTGGACCGGGGAAAACTACTGTGGTTTATTTGGTGGACACATGTTTTTACGTGGAGCACATCAGAGGTAAAAACAATTTTGATTAAACCACTTTAGCCTAGGCCTGATATAATAAACGCAAACATTTATCATATGTGTTATGTGCGTTCCAGGAGTGAATTTCAATAATGATTATGGAATTTCTAATAAATGAGATTCCTCCTCACGATGAAAAGGTTTTACAGAGGTAAGATTTAAATTTTACAAATCAAGGAGACTAATGTTTATTTCCATGGAAAATAATTAAATGGAAGATGCGCGCACATAAACTTGGATAATTTTTATCCAAAGGTTTTACAAAAGTAAAAGAAGAAGATAAAATGTATTTTACCAAAGATGTTAAATTGGAAAAAACACACAGTAAATGTTTTTCCACAGTGAAACGGTAAATTGGAAAAACATTACGTAGTGAATGTTTTTCACAGTGAAACGGTAAATTGGAAAAACATTACACAGTAAATGTTTTTCACAGGGAAATGATAAAAGTAAATGTTTTTACAATGAGATGGTGAATTGAGAAAATAAGACACGGTCTTAAAAACCACGACATGAATTAAATTATGGAAATTTAATTCTACAGGATAGACAAATATTTGGGAATTATTTTTATTTCAAATATATGATTCCCAAATGTTTAATGAGAATATGGATAAATGCAATTATATTTGAAATATTATGAGTGACATTTCAAAGAGAACATGGCAGAGGACGGAGCTGGAGCGTCAAAGGAATCTGCAGGGATCATGAAACATTTTTTTTCTGAAAACTATCATTTGTAATCATTGTAGAAGCTGAAACATTTCATTTCAGTTATTGTAACCGGTTGCACACTAAAGGAAGTCTAATTTTATAAGTGTTAGAGGTCCCGAGTGTATTAAGGAGGGGGCAGAAGTGCAAGGGCACAATTCTGGTGGTTCTAGACTCTATTGTAATTTTTCTGGGAATGAATTGAATACATATGCAGAAGCATTTTAATTTGTTTATGAAAAGATTCTAATTGGTTGTGATATGAGTTATGTCTTCTTTCATAGTGTAAAATTCCCGTGATCTTTTATTTCATTTCATTTTCATCTATTTAAATTGGAGAGAAACAAACCAAATCCAGCCACTGTTCATTAAAGAAATATCAAGTGACATGAGAGATCCCTCTCTGAGTTGAGAAGGATAGTGCCTCAGCTCTAAATCTGGTTGAAATAGTTACCTTTGTCGTTTGTCTATTCAGCCAGACGAAATTTACAGAGTGCTAACATTCCGGCGCCGTTGCCGGGGACGAAATTGAAAAATTTTCCCTAGGAAGAAAGACATGGTTGAGTTCTAAGGCCTGAGAGCAGCAGACACTTAGGCACATATTGGTTGTATTCCTTCTCTGGTGACTCCACACATTAGAAAATCAGTTTGAAGGTGATTCCATTGGTAGAAGAATCTAGAAATTCAAATCTTCAATGATGACTCCACTCTCAATGCATAATCTAGATTCCAAAACATTATTGGCGACTCCACTCAAGATTCGAATGTAATTCAGAGACTCCACTGGAAGATGAGATCCCTTGACAGAGGTATGAAAAGACATTATGGAAGAAAACAAGTACTTAAATTTGGATTTTTTTCAAGGCATTTTATTGTTTGTTATAAGTTGCCTCTGGTCCTTCCTTGAACATGCCAAACAGATTTTTCTTTACCTGCTGCATTCTAATGATGATCACGAGAATCTTAAAATTGTATATTCTCCTCTTAAAGTTGTACATGCATATCCTCACTGTATCACAGATTTTGATAAAAAAAATCCATCTGAGCCATGTGATGATCATAACCAAGTTGACGAGCCTCATGAAACCAAAGCCGATATTTCACCTCTTGCACTTGATCCAACACCCTCCAAGACTCAACATAGATACAAACCCTTAAAGTTACCCCACATCCTTCATGATTTTCCTACAAAACACTATGAGTACCTACCTATGTTTGATGGGGAACCTGATACCATCTCAGCTGAAAAACACATCCAAGGGTTTGAGCATTTTATAGATTTGTTTGAGATTGACCATGATGATGTTTGTATGAGAGCCTTCTCTCAATCCTTGAAAGGAGACACCAAAGACTAGTTTAAACATTTGCATCCAGAGACAATTAGCTCATGGGAGGAATTGAAAGATGTCTTTTTAAAGTTTTGGGGAAGAAAGAAATCTTTGGATATACATCTTATAGAGTTCTATGCCTTAAAAAAGCAGAGCAATGAAACTATTTCCATATTCAGTAGAAGGTTTTCTAGTATCTATTACAATTTGTCCAAAGAAATTCAACCCACTGAAGCTGCTGCCATGCTCCATTATGCAACTACTCTTCATCCAGATTTGTCTTTCCTCCTGATGGAAAGAAGACCTAAGTCCTTACAACAAATATTTAATGATGCTCAGGACATCCAACACAACATCTAAGCATGTAAACAAATCCAAAATGAGGGGTTGAATGCTCAAGAACATGAAAGCGAATATGAACATAAAATAGTTGATTGGAATCTTGAGCATAGAATTGACAATATCATAGGTCCTCTTGAAGTTTCCAATTCTAATGATTTTGTAAAAAAATATATTCCTCTTGTTGAAAGAGGAGGTGCTGATTTAGCTTTTGATCCATCCCATGATAAGCAAGGGGCTGATTGTTTTATGTATTCATTTGTAGATAGTCAAGAAGATGAATTTGCAAATCAGTTTGTTGAAGAACATGTTGATGTTTCAAGTTTGTTTTTGTTAGATGACATTGCATATGTTGTTGATTTGCCTATATATGATGAATATGATGATGATTATGATGTTGACTCCCTAGAACAACCAACTGCATGTTCTCTATCAGAAAATGTTCCGTTTCAACAGTGTAATAAGAGAAATCAGCCTACATATGACAGTTACAAAGAAGAAAGTGTTGAATCAGCTGAAGGGAATTCTTTACCTTTATGCTTTTCTTCTTTCAAATTGTTGAAAGAAAACCCTAAGATAATCATTGAAGCAAAGGAATGTGTGTTGATGCCAAATCACATTGATTCACTGAAAAAAGTTGACAAGAAATTGCAACAATCTTCTCATGTGTTTGATGATCCTGTTACTTGTTATGTAGAAGGTCTTGTCAATACAAATTTGCAGCCATTGGTTGAAGACGAATTTGAAAATGAGTGTGTTCAACAATCCAAAGAAATTGAAAAATGTGCCTACGACAACAATGAAGAAAATGAAGAAGGCTTTGAATCAGGTGAAAGAACCTTGCCATTGTGTTTTTCCTCTTTCTAACTGTTGAAACAAAATAACTATAATGTTTCAAATCATAAATCCTCTAGGCATGATGTTAAATATGAAGAAAGCAATGGACTTGCAAATGAAAACTATCTTCCATTATGTTTTTCTTCCTTTGAATTGTTGAAATCAAATCATGAGATAACAAAGGAAGTAAGAAAGTCTGATTGCATTCGCAGTGGCACTGTTTTACATGAGAAAATTGTTATCAGTGAGAAAGACCAACAACCTTATACATTTAATGATCGTGTTGCTGATTACATGGAAGGTTATCTCAGTTTATATTTGCAGCCTGTGCTCAATTACCAACTTGGAAATAAAGATGATAATAAATCAACATCATTATTAGACATGGATTTCTTTCCACCAGGGGTTTCATTTCAACCAACACTGTCTTCTGATTTAGAATATTGTTATTTCCAGCAGTCTCAACAGATTTTTCAGCCTCATGGTGACAATCAACATGTTAAATCACATGAAAACAATAAAGCAGTCGAAGGGGTGAAACATGATTGTTGTTTTGTGCATATTTTAGAGGATCCATTTGCAGTTTTGTTGGAGGCAATGAACAATCCAAATGATTTTAATTTTTTGAGATTTGGATTTATGGATGAATTTTTTAATGAATTATCAGTAAGCAGGATTTGGAGCAAGCTTATGCTAAATAAACAAACAATGGATACAAAGCTTACATGGTTGCATTGACATTTTGATTTCACTTGATTGGCAGTTCATTTCAGCTGTTAGAGTAGATAGGAGAAATGCAAATAAGCTTGTTGGTCAAGCATTTTTCAGTGTGGATTTCCAGTAGTATGTATAGTAAGATTTTAGTAGTGTATTCAATGTTCAATATCCAGTTGAGAGCAGTGTCTATAGTTTGGTTTTCAGCAGACACTGGTGACATGACAGAGCAGGGTACACACACATGTTTCCGGAGTAGCCCAATGGATCAGGCATCGAACCTACAATTTCTTTGCTACCTCACAGGGAGGATAACATCCCCAGTTGGAGCCAATGTTATCACCATAACAATTTTCAGATCAGGATCCAAATTTCAGAAATTTAGCGAAATGCTATATCATTGTGGAAGTATGATAGTTTGGGGGACCAAGATATATCCAACAACATATAGACAAATATAGCGGAGGCGCAAAAGGTATAACTTGGTAGACCTTCGATCTTGAAGAAGCCCAGATCAACGACTAAGACACATATCAGGGAATGAAGTAGTGGGGAAGATAATTATTCAAAGGCGGGTTGGGGAAACCATTATGGTTTCATTCGTGGACACGTGGCGACACCAGAGGCACATCGGGGAGAAAAGAGGTCTACTCAAAACCGTTTTTTCCAACCCCCGATATCAGAAGTTGATGGTGTTATCACTTGCTGATTTGCATTTTATTTTTCCAAAGCAGCTTGTCCTTGTGTTATCTTTCCACTCAGATTTTCAAACTTTTTCACCAGCTCCGTCAAGCTCCCATCACCTAAATCCTTCACCCAATGGATAATCCAAAACAGTCATGTACTCCACGATTCAAAAGTTGGCAAATATCCCAAGCCTATACCTAGCCTTAATTCTTATCTAAATCCCTTAGTTCCATCACTTCATTCATTTTTACCCTTATTTTTGTATTCCCGTTGAAATTAAAAACTATTCCTTTTATTAAGCACCCTTATCCTATCCACAAAGTCACGTGTTAAGCCTCATATGCCCAAAGTCCTTCGAAAATAGAAAAAGGGTTTTTTATTTATTATTAATATAAATATTTTTATATTTATATTAATATTTAATCAATTATTTAATTTATGAAATCACGTCAAATAATGGGCACAAATCTCAATTTATAATGTGGAAAAGTCAAAGGTTGGATGGAGGGCGCACATACATATCGGGGATTGAAGTAACGAGGAGGTTAATTATGTGAAGGCACACTGGAGAAAACTACCGTGGTTTATTTGGTGGACACATGTTTTTACGTGGAGCACATCGGAGGTAAAAGCAGTTTTGATTAAACCACTTTAGCCCGAGCCACATATAATAAACGCATAAATTTATCATATGTGTTATGTGCAACATTTTTCCTGGAGTGCATTTCAATAATGATTATGGAATTTCTAATAAATGAGATTCCTCCTCACGATGAAATGGTTTTATAGAGGTAAGATTTAAATTTTACAAATCAAGGAGACTAATGTTTATTTCCATGGAAAATAATTAAATGGAAGATGCACATGAACTGAAACTTGGATAATTTTTATCCAAAGGTTTTACAGAAGTAAAAGAAGAAGATAAAAGGTATTTTACCAAAGACGGTAAATTGGAAAAAACACACAGTAAATGTTTTTCCACAGTGAAATGGTAAATTGGAAAACATTACACAGTAAATGTTTTTCACAGTGAAACTGTAAATTGGAAAAACATTACACAGTAAATGTTTTTCACAGGGAAATGGTAAAAGTAAATTTTTTTACAATGAGATGGTGAATTGGGCAAACAAGACATGGTCTCAAAAACCACAACATGAATTAAATTATGGAAATTTAATTCTACAAGATAGAAAACTATTTGGGAATTATTTTTATTTCAAATATATTATTTCGAAATGTTTAATGAGAATATGGATAAATGCAATTATATTTGAAATATTATGAGTGACATTTCAAAGAGAACGTGGCAAAGGAGGGAGCTGGAGCGTCAGAGGAATCTGCAGGGATCATGAAAAGTTTTTTTTTTTATTTATTTTTATTGAAAATTGTTATTTGTAATCATTGTAGAAGCTGAAATGTTTCATTTCAGTTATTGTAACCAGTTGCACACTAAAGGAACTTGAATTGTATAAGTGTTAGAGGTCCTGAGTGTATTAAGGAGGGGGCAGAAGTGCAAGGGCACAATTCTGGTGGTTCTGGACTCTATTGTAATTTTTCTGGGACTAAATTGAATACATATGCAGAAGCATTTTAAACTGTTTATGAAAAGATTCTAATTGGCTGTGATATTAGTTTTGTCTTCTTTCGTAGTATAAAATTCCCGTGATCTTTTATTTCATTTCACTTTCATCTGTTTAAATTGGAGACACAAAAGCCCATAATTCATCTCATGATGCTCATGGCTTAGCAATTTAGACTGTGTATATTTCTTCTTAACCAATTCATAATTCATTATTGTAATGCTCTGATGCAGTTATTTGTTTCCTCTTTCCTCTTACCACTGTAATTTATTTTAAGTTACAACTCAGATTCATTGCCTCATTTAGCCTTTATCCTCTGGAGAGTTCTATCGGTTGATCAATGTTTTCATTCATTTTCGGAAATTTTGACTCCATAGCCCTGTGTGTTCCTCCCCTTCATTGCCAACATTTTTTATAAAAACCCCCAAAAAATAAGCAAATCTAGCCACTGTTCGTTAAAGAAATATCAAGTGACATGAGAGATCCCTCTCTTAGTTGAGCAGGCTAGTGCCTCATCTCTAAAGCTGGTCGAAACAGTTACCTCTTTCGTTTGTCTATTCAGCCGAGCGAAATTTACAAAGTGCTAACATGAACCAAGGTAAGGTCATACTTGTGAAGCATAAAGCCCATGTCTTGCCAAGGTTGGTTATAACCTTCGCAAATTTCATCTATCCAAAGGTCAATAAGGCTAATATAATCTTTCTTCTCATTATTGGAATGGATTAACCCATTAGTTTCACTCTTTGAATATTTAAGGACAGGGGGCTTTGAAGGTGGCTCCAACTTGGATCTATATGGGAATGCTTGACTTTCCATGCTTCTCTTGATCAAAGGTAAGGAAGGAGGAACCTCATAAGTCAAATATAATCAAGGAGGATGAGAACACTCATGAGTCAAGGCTAGGATTTTTAGAACACAAGGTAAGGAATTCTCAACATATATGACAACCTTTTCATACTTAATCCTTTCATGAAGAGGGGACCAATTCTCAAGGAATATCTTGAATAAATATGAAAGTGATGAGATATTTTTTCACCAAGTTTTCCATACCAATCCAAAATATCATACTCAAGAAAATCCAAGGACAATACAAACATTTTCATCTTAACACATTCATGATTAATTTTGATATTTGTCAAAATAACATCAATGAAAGATGTAATGTGTGAAAAAGGTGAATCACTAGGTAATTCTTCTCTCTAGTCTTGATAATTGTTTGGATAAATCCAAAGGACCATGTAAATTGTTTAACAACCATTCTACTTCATTCTCTTCAAGATTTATGTCATCAATTTTCTAAAAACAAAATTCCTAAGTTAGATTGTTCATAAAGTCCAAGCTCATTAATCTCATCTTCATCCTTAAAATCATTATCATAGATGGGATCCCCTTCAAAGTAGAAACAATTTATATCCTACCTAGATCTTCCAATGTGGAAAAGGTCAACAAGGATTTTAGCACCAAGGTGATCATATTTTTCATGGAATGAGGGAAATTCTAGTAATCCTTCTTAAAAGTTTACAATTTCAAAGTTCTCAAAAGATGGATTAAAATATCTCAAAGTGTGGAAAGCAGTGCAAGTAATTTGATCGTGATGTTCATGTGAAGGGAGAATAAAGACTTGTTTTTTTTTTTTTATCATCAAAGCATGTCTTCCTAACTTCATCTTATCCTTACTTCAACTCTTCTTCCTCAACATATTCATGATCTTCCTCTTCATCCATATATTCATCATGTAGTAATTCTTCCTTAATGTTCTCTCTAAATGATTGGTCTTCATCCTCATATCCTTGATTTTCAATGGGATTGTCAAGCGATTCTTCCTCATGAGTTGTAACGATAGATTCTTTTTTCTCAATTAAGTTAAAAAAGGTATTGTTTTATTCTATCTTCTTGCTTATTTCATCTCCCAACTCTAAAGAAGAATTTCCCTTTTCCTCTCATGGAAACCTCAATCCAACCATCTAAGCATCCCATCATTTTTTCTTTAAGGTCTTCTTCATATTTTTTTTTATCTTCAAGGGGATCATAACGATAATATCTATCCATACTTACAAATGGTGGCTCTTGGTTTTCAACATGATATTCAATACTCTATGTCTTGGATGCCTCCTTTTTTCTTCTATCTTCATCCATACTAAGGGCCTCCAAATATGACACTCCACATATATACTGTATGGGGAATCATCATCATCATGAGAAGAGGTTTCATTTAAA
This sequence comes from Picea engelmannii, assembly GCA_009831015.1. Lineage (NCBI taxonomy): Eukaryota > Viridiplantae > Streptophyta > Pinopsida > Pinales > Pinaceae > Picea > Picea engelmannii. The sequence continues at coordinate 106,503 of ML803626.1, forward strand.
TTCACTTCATACTCTTGATTTCCAATAATAGACAAAGTAAATGTTTCCTTAATTTTGTGGTTCTCAATAGTTTCATTCTCTTCTTCAAACATTTCCAAAGGAGGACCCCAACGCTTGAAAAATACTTTCATAAAATACTCCAATTAAGATATTAACCTAGGACTAATGTAATTTCTCACCCAAGTTGTTCGCCTTCCATCCAAGGAAACAAAAAATAGCTCGATCAAGATATATTTGTGTATTACTCCAAGCTTCCAAACATATTCCAAAAATGACAAAATGTGTTGAGTAGCATGAAATATTTCACCATGAATTTTTTAAACATTTTCCTTCCACTCTATAGGGATTTCATTTGGATATCTCACAGTTTTCCTAAGATCAAAACAAGGAAAGATTTCATGGAAATCCCAAGGTGCCATTTAACCACAACTCAAATCTGAAAACCAAATAGCAAGAGAGGAGTTGCCAAGGTGAATACTCAAATACTAACACAATGTTACTTGCTTCACGCTACATGAAACAAGACTTTAAAATATCTAAGGGAATTGGGCTTCTTTCCTTCAATGGAGTCACCAGATGAGTAAATTGAATAGATATTTGAATTCCACTCATCAATCTCGTTGAAGTAAAACTTTGAATAAATAGGGAATGGACTTTGTCCTCAACAATGGCACCAAAATGTTACCACTCAAACTCTTGTTAGGTGAAGAAATTCCCAACCACAAATCAAAAGAGCCTAGAGGCACTACACGTAAGCCACTTATTGTCACCTTGATGGCCTTGCCCCATACTTCAGACTAAGGAAGGAAGCTACACTAGCCTAGAGGGGAATCCCTATAGGTCAATTCAAGCTAGTTCGTGTAGGAAAGGAAGATTAGGTGGCTTGGATTGAATATACTTCAGATAACCAACAATCAAAATTTTCTTATGCAAGGATAAAATTAAGTGGATGAGTTAATTTTTGGATCATTTTATATTCCATGCAAAATCCAAAATAGTATAAATGTCTTGCGTTTGAAGAAACTGCACAACCTATTTTCTTACCCAATGGTGTATCACTAGTCCATCCATTTGAAAATGATTGTGAGCACTGAATTTATCAATATGACAGATTCGAAATTCTTAGATACACAAGTTTAGGGGTACATTACTATGAGCTCATAATGCAAGTAGGATTATTTTTCAAATCATGCATAACAACTATGAACCATTGTCAACCTTAATGAAAAGGAAACATGATAATCAAAGTAGCATTCTAATGATTTAACATCTGATTCAAATATGTTCATAAAATAGAGTACGTGCCAACAATATGAGATCAATTTTCTACCCTTATAAGCCAACATTTGTTACCATATGTATTGTCATTGAAACCATGATTTAAGCATGCGATACTTATATATCCCCTTACTTTAAGTGACATCGGGGAAAATTAAATGAAGCAAGTATTGATGTGTTTGGTTACTGAAACCCACAATTTAGTATTAGGAATGTGCAAAAAACATCCAAAGTTCAATTCAACAAATTTGTCAATCATATTAGCAAATTGTATTTGCAAGTTAGATCAACAAATATAAATTTGAGCTCAACGATTATGATATTTTTTCCTCATAATCAAATAAACTCAAAATATTTAGTTGTCATATGTGTCAGTATTCTTGTAGATAACAATGTGATCATTTAGTATTGAGATATCAATCCTAGATAAGACGATAAGGTTATCATAAACCATGAGTATGTTGATAATGTTGATTTTTCCAACAGATGTAAACTCCTCATATTCATAAATAGTGTTATAAGTGAGATTCCAAATGAGAATTTATAGATGGTAGGGATAAAAATCTACTTCACCAATTTTCCACATTAAACATTCTATCCAAATATATATGATGCTTGCTCAAATGTAACGACAATCAAAATGAAATCCATGCATATGTATCATTTTTATTTTGTGATTAGAAACATGTTTGATACAAATTTAATGCACTAGTATTCTTATTATCCATATATCTATGTTGTTCCAGAGGGAAGAGTTTCTTTAAGTCATTAAAATCACCATGATAACCTAGAAAATGAATCACACAGTTGTGAGATAAATATTGTAGGGTTAATCTGAAATTTATCATTCAAAGTGTATTTGATTTGAAGTATGAATGTTTAGCTACCCCACAAAAATGACAAATTGTTCATACTACAAAAGCGATATCATCATAATCTAGTAGTATCTCGGAATATACTATCCAACGCCAATCAAACAAATTCGTATAATATTACTCAAATTATTAGGAAAAATAAACAAGGGTCTAGTTATTCAACATGCGATAGTCCAAGCACATCCTCAACTATGTGTGTCCTTCTTTTGGAAGAAGACCAGGGCACCATATCGGGACCTAGAGGGTCAAATGAACCCAACATCCAAATCTGTCAGTTTTCATTTCAACTCTTCTAACTCATGCCTTGAAAGTCATTAAAGAGCCTTAGTTGACAGTTGCAACCCCAATTCCAGCTCTATATGATGGTCACCAATGTAACTATATGGGAGCACCTTCTATAGTTTTCCAAGCATCCAATCTGCAAAGTTTCTCAATACATTGAAAAGTGTCAATGGAATAGGCATCCCCACTCCATCCTCTTCCACATCCCCAATGATTGTTGCGTACATCTCTGATTCTGGGAACCTGACCACCCTCTTCATGCTTAGTGCAAAGACCAAATGTACCTTCCCAATTTGCCTTATTTTGGTTGTGCGTAGAACCCAAGCCTTTTGCTCACCAAGTATAACGAACTTCTCCACAAATGGCACGAGGATAGACCGTGCCCTCCTGAGGAACTCTTGGACAAGGGTAACCTCATAGTCATCCATCAATCATCCATCCACAACATAGTGAAGTCTACATGACCATTCCACTTGTCCAATTGAATGTGAATTGCAGAGGCAACTCCTGCCACTTCCATGGATTTAGAATTGACTTCCTTCACCACAAATTCACATGATCCAACTCTAATCCAAAGATCCTGCGTCGATTTTATATTTAAAAAAACATGTGAGGCAACAGAGTCAACCAACGCCTAAACCATCGTCCCATTGATGATCAAGTCCAAAAAATACAGTTGTCTATTACATTGACCTTGGTTTCCAGCCAAGGCACCAATCCTATGTAACCATTCATCCACAATATTATGATGTGCATAATATGTTAAGTGAAATGAATGACAACAAGAATGACCATGCTTACCTTGTTGGTTGTGGAGCCTGATTATCTTCCTAATTCATATGCAGGTCAAAGAAACTGTGGGATGCACAATTCAAATATTGTAATTTCGTAGTCAATCTAGACCGTTCATTATAAGGTCGCAGATCTGATGATAGAAGTTATGTTAAGGTTTTTTTTCCCTAGAAGGAAACCCTCTTTTTGACGGAATTGTATTGTGGATGTGTATTATTGAGAATATTGTATTATGAGAGAGGAGACTGTGAGAGAAAGAAGAGGAAGTTACAATGGGTGTGCTATAGGTTGCATCCCTTCATTTTCATGGATAATAATAAAGGAAGGACCTGGAAATTTCTCTGGTGGACATAGCTCACATTGGGTGAACCACATAAATATGTGTCTCTATTGTATTATGTATCTTATGTGTTTTATTTCCACATTTGTTTTTTATTTTATTGCTCCGTGATCCTATTTTTCTAACAACTGCTATCAGAGCGAAAGGCAACTCGCAAGAAAAGAGGGTTCCTGGTTCAAGTGGGAGCAATGGTGGAAGATGGAAAGTATAGGGTCAAGAAATTTAACATCCAAAACTACCAGTTATGGAAGATGCAGATGCAATATTATTTATATCAAAAGGATATATTCCTACCATTGGGCGGAATAGGAAATACATCAATGGCCATGAAGGATGAAGAATGGGAGGTTCTTGACATAAAGGCACTAGGAATGATACAACTAAGCCTAGAAGCATCGATGGCGTTCAATATTGACAATGAAGGAGTTGATGGATGCATTAGCTAAAATGTATGAAAAACCCTCAACGTCTAATAAGGTATTTCTAATGAAGTGATTATTTAATATGAAGATGTCAGAAGGTGGGTCTATTGCAGATCATTTAAATGAATTTAATACAGTTACTAATCATCTAAGTTCTATAAAAGTGGACTTTGATGATGAGGTTAGGGATCTTCTAATCATGTGCTCATTTCCAAAAAGATGGAATGACTTGTTCATGGTTGTAAGTAACTCTGTCTCTGGTTCAAACACTCTAAAATTTGATGATGTTGTTGGTGTTATCCTTAGCGAGGAAATGCAATGGAAAAGAACAGGTGAGACATCGAGTAATGTGTTGACCATAGAGAATAGGGGAAGACAAAAGAATAGAGGAAAGGGCTCAAGGAACCGTGGGAATTCTAGGAAGGGTAGATCCAAATCTAGACTGAGAAAGATAGAGTGTTGGAATTGTGGGAAGAAAGAACATCTAAAGAAAGACTGCAGAGCTCCAAAGAAACAAAGAGATGGACAACAGGAGAAAAATCAGGAAGAAAATGTAATAGGTAATGTGTTACAAGATTCTTTGATTCTTTCTGTAGATAATATTTCTGAGTCTTGGGTAGTAGATTCAGGGGCTTCATTTCATGCCACACCCCATAGGAAAAAAATTCTAGATTATGTTCAAGGTGATTTTGGATAGGTTCATTTGGGTGATGATGCATCATGCAAAATTATTGGAATGGGTAAGGTACAAATAAATCAAAAGAATGGAAACCAATGGTTATTGAAAGATGTAATACATGTTCCATATCTAAGAAAAAATATAATTTTAACAGGGTAGTTGGCAAGTGAAGGTTGCATATCTATATTTACAAATAAGGCATGGAAGGTCACCAAAGGATCACTGGTGATAGCAAAAGGAGAGAAGGTAGGTACATTATATTTATGTACTGGTAATATTGCCTCTTCTATCTCTTTAGCTTTTACAAGAGTGGATACAACATTGTTGCGTCATAGGCTTGGACACATGAGTGAGAAGGGGATGCAAATACTTCACAAAATAAATTTGTTGCCAGATCTTAAACAAATTGATTTGGATTTATGTGAGCATTGTGTTTATGAAAAACATAAGAGAGTATAATTTTTCAGAGTCGGAAAAGAAAAGAAGAGTGAAAGATTAGAGCTTGTGCATACATGTGTATGGGGACCAACTCTGGTATTATCTCTTGGTGGCTCTTGTTATTATGTTACTTTTATTGATGATGCAACTATAAAAACTTAGGTCTATTGCATTCATAAAAAATATGATGTTTTTGATACATTTAAGAAATGAAAATCTTTGGTTGATAATGAGACAGTAAAAAGGTTGAAGTGTCTCAGATTAGACAACGGAGGTGAATATTGCAGCAAGGAGTTTGATGATTATTGTTCATACCATGGGATTCATAGAGAGAAAACAATTCCATTGGATACGATGTTGATGATTTTTGTTATCGCTTATGGGATTATGAAAATAGAAAAATCATTAGGAGTAGAGATGTCATATTCAATGAGAAGGTCATGTACAAAGATCAATTGCAGGGAAAGAAACAGGAAAAAGAAAAACCAAATTACATAGTGGTTGATGAGATCACTGAAAAATAAATTCCAAAGGTACCAGAAAATCAAAATGTACAACAACAGGAGCAAAAGGTACCTCAAACTCTTGGAACTATTGTTAGAATATCTACCATTTTAAGTAGACCCCCTGAACGATACTCTCCTTCATTGTATTATTTATTGTTGACTAATTCTGATGAACCAAAAAGTTATGAAGAGGAAATGCAGGTAGAAACTAAAAAATAAGTGGGAGCAAGGCATGAAAGAGGAAATGGACTCCTTGGTAAATAACCATACTTGGAACTTGGTTCAGTTGCTTGCAGGAAAAAGAGCATTGCATAATAAATGGGTTTACAGTTTGAAGGAAGAATATGGAGGAAAAAAGCGGTGCAAGGCTAGACTTGTTGTAAAGGGGTTTGCACAAAAGAAAGACATAGATTTTGATGAAATATTTTCTCTTGTCGTTAAGATGACTTCAATTAGGACTATTTTAAGTCTTGTGGTAGTAGAATATTTGCATCTTGAATAGTTAGATGTAAAAACAACTTTTCTCCATGGGGATTTGGAGGAAGAGATTTATATGCAGCAACCACAGGGGTATGAGGTCAAAGGAAAGGAGAATTTGGTATGCATGTTGAATAAGAGATTGTATGGCCTAAAGAAAGCTCCAAGGCAATGGTATTTGAAGTTTGACAGGTTTATGATAGAACAAGATTATAGTAGATGTCATTCTGATCACTGTGTTTATTTTAAAAGGCTAGAAAATGGAAGTTATTTTATCTTTCTATTGTATGTAGATGACATGCTTGTTGCAAGTTTTAATATGCATGATATAAATGTGCCCAAGAAGAAATTAGCTAATTCATTTGGATGAAAGATTTGGGTGCTGCAAAGAAAATCCTTGGTATGAGAATAATAAGAGACAAGAAAAATAGAAAATTGACATTGTCTTAGCATGAGTACATAGAGAAGGTGTTGGAGAGGTTTATAATGCAGAATGCAAAACCAATTACTACACCTTTGGCCATAAATTTCAAATTAACTAAGGAAATGTGTCCCAAGACACAAGAGGAGATATAATACATGTCCAGGGCCCCTTATGCATCAACGATTGGCAGCTTGATGTATGTGATGGTTTGCACAAGACCATATATTGCACATGCAATGGGAGTTGTGTGTAGGTATATGAACAATCTAGATAAAGAACATTGAGAGGCAGTGAAGTGGATTCTCAAGTATTTTAGAGATACTTCTACTTATGCATTATGTTTTGGAGGTTCATACATTGTTCTACATGGATATGTTGATTCAAATATGACAGGTGATAAAGATAGCAGGATGATCACCACAGAGTATGTTTTTACTGTAGGTGGAACAACAATAAGTTGGATTTCGAAACTACAAAAGGTTGTTTCACTTTCAACAACGAAAGCAAAGTATGTTGTTTCTATAGAGGCTAGTAAAGAGATGATTTGGTTACAAAGGTTTATGGAGGAATTGGGAAAGAAGCATGAGAATAGTAGTTTGTACTATGACAATGAGGGTGTCATTCATCTTGCAAATAACTCAGCCTTCCATTCTAAGACCAAGCATATACAACTCATGTACCATTTCATACAATCCGTCTTGGAAGATGGACATTTGAAGTTGGAAAAGATACATACTAGCCAGAATCATGTAGACATGTTAACAAAGGTAGTAACCAAGGAGAAATCGAGTTCCTGCTTAGTTTCAGTTCATCTTCAAGCATGAAGGTAAAGATGACAAATTTTTCAGGTCCAAAGTGGATCATAGTCCAACAGGTATAACAACAGTGGAGTTGTTGTGATCAATCTCCAAGTGGGATATTATTGGTTGTGGAGCCTGAATATCTTCCAAATTCATATGCAGATCAAAGAAACTGCAGGATACACAATTCAAATAATGTAATTTCATAGTCAATCTGGACCGTTCATTATAAGGTCACGGATCTGATGGTAGAAGTTATGTTAGGGTTTTTTTTCCCTAGAATGAAACCCTCTTTTATGAGGGAATTGTATTGCGGCTGTGTATTATTGTGAATATTGTATTCTGAGAGAGGAGATTGTGAGAGAAAGAAGATGAGGTTACAATGGGTGTGATGTAGGTTGTATCCCTTCATTTTGATGGATAATAATAAAGGAAGGACCTGGCAATTTCTCTGGTGGACGTAGCCCACATTGGGTGAACCACGTATATCTCGGTCTCTATTGTATTGTGTATTTTTTGTGTTTTATTTTCGAATTTGTTTTAATTTATTTTTCCGTGATATTATTTTTGTAACATACATCTATTCAAAGTGGGCTTCCACAGGGTACCAAGCCATCTCCTTGAGGTCCGTGGGGGAAATCTTTGGTCCAACTACACTTAGCCCCAAAAATTTATGCAATGTGTCCTCAATAATAACCGCATGCATCTTCACTAAATTGAAGTGCACCCTAAGTCACGGTGGGACACTCGGGTAAGACTCTCCTTAACTGATCATGGATTGTTGCAATATTTTGATATCATCCTCTATATTTGTCCAATGTCAAGCACACTCTCACACTTTTTTGCTTGTCCATCCTGAGGAGTGCTCCAACACTTGTGCCAAGTGTTGTCCTTGTGATCGCCCAAGTATCCTAAGATTCTTCTCAATCGACAGATGCTAACAAAACTACCTCAACTATGTCAAGTCTCCCTCTGAACCAACTGCTCCCTTACGAGGCATCGTGAAGAGCATCCAACGCAACTCTAAAACCAAATCCTTGAATAATTTGAGCTCTAATACCACCTTTCATGGACCTAAGAGTCTTTCTCAAAATTTTCCTTTTCATCATCTCCAGTCGTGCGGCACTGTGTTTCCTTGATCACAACGACTCGACCAAAATGCAGTACTTATTACAACCAAACTACACCTATTCACTCAAACTCTGCCTATAACTTTGACTTGAACTACAATGTTAGATAACCATACCAAGTCCTACGCAACTTATATTTATCCAACATAATCATTTCGAGTAGAACTTAGATTTGTTAACACTTAGGAAACATGTAAGAATATAGAGAACAACATTCAACACATAGAGAATAGAACACAACTCATGAGTTTAGGTGTCACCAAGACAATTCCTAACACCCTTTTATTTACTTATAGAGAATAATGTTTCAATGTTACAAGAGGGGAGCTCAACCATTGCCTACAGTTTGTTATAATAGTACAAACAATCAAGGAAAGTCACCTTCCAAGGCTTCCTAGCTTCTCCACACACATCAACCCCTATCACAACTACATGCCTGCCTCTTGCAGGTCTTATTCACAATTTCAGTCACATAGCCAACTTGGATGACCTGCGATGTTAAACCCCAAAAAATACCACAACAAATCCCTTCGCTGACTCTTTCTCTCTTGATGATTTCTCCTTCATTATGATGCCTTAGGTTGTCCAAGTCTCCTCCTACTTATACACACCTTTTACATTCACTTAGAAAAGTGCGTTGCATGAAGTGACTTGAACCAACTCGTCCATCGTGCTTGTTGGTCCACTTGAGTCATGTCAAGCCTGTGTCTTTTCCCTATTGCCTAGGTCATCTACACCCCAAGAATCTATTTGGAAAGTGTGTCTTGTCTCGTGCCCAATTCATCCAATCATCCATGATTTTGTCATCTGCAAGTCATTGGGACAATTCCCTTTGGGTCTGCACATTTGGATCATGCATTTAAGGTGCCCCTACTCATCCCATATAAATTTGCTCGGAAGGTCACCACTCCATCCTTTCACTTGGTCAAGTGCATCCAATTGTCCCGTTTATCTATGATGATACTCTGTGCCTAGGTTGGTAGTGTGCTCTCTACCATCCACAATGGAGGTCTTACAACATGTCTCTAAGGGTGGGGTGATTTCATCTCCCTTGACAACCATGACATTCAGACACATATGCAGTTGAATTGTGACATGCATTGCTTCCCTTTTGTACACATATATAATTGAGAACACATGGAAATTACATGTCCATGCTTATCAATGCACTTGGCACGTATTAAAAATATTTTTAAAAACATAATTTAGAAAAACTATATAATCATTGTGTACAAACTTCTTTCATTGACCTAAAATATAATTAATAGAGTTTTTTCAATGCCATGACATATAATTAATGCACTCATATGGATGCTTTGAATGAAAATTGGCTATGATCTTGATTTCCACATATATTTTTTGTGTTGAATTCAAATAATGATTTCCACATATCTTGCTGCCTTCATTCGCCTAGTATGCTAGGTCGCGGATTTCAAAGCTTTCTTGTGGTAGCTCAACAAGCTTTCTAGTCCTAGACTAATGCTAATTGTCACCCTACAATTCCACTTAAAGAGTGTTTTCAAAAATTACATGTCTTGTTAGATTGAAACTCTATAAAGAAGAAGGACAAGTCACGATTACCCCATTTTCACAGATTACAATGGAGCTATCATGGTGCATATTTCGAATGCTTTAACTGTATATGTTACTATTTTTTTTTATGGATCTATAACTAGAAATGGATGACTTTGTTTAAAGTAAAATGCTTATATATAGAGAGAGAAGTCTGGATTATGTACTATCCTCCTGAGTATAATCTCTTTCTCTCTTCCCGCATTCATAGTACTATTTTTTTAATTATGGGTTCACCCATTGGTAGTAACTGAGTTTATCAAATTGGTTTTACTTTGTTTAATCCTTTCCAAGTGGTAATGTTGATTCAATATTTACCAACTTTTTCTTTTTGTAGTGAGAGGTCGAATTCCAAGGGTTTTATAGTTGAATGTTGGGCATCATCAGAGTAAATATGTATAATTGACTAGAAATGATATTGGTAAATATGTAACTACTCATGACCATTTCTGTGCTCTTGTCTTTATCACTATTGGTGCTAATACATACCAATACTGAACAACAAACTAGTATACATGGTCGTCAAATTGTTTTACTTAAGCTACTCTTTTTGGATTACAACAAATAAAAATGATTTAAATTGTACTAATATGTTGTTCAAGTTTTCTATTTGTGAATGGCATAATATTCTTGATTACTAATATCTTGTGATAGCATTTTTTAGTTAATTGATTTTTATAGAAATTTCAAACAAAATTGTATGTTCACGCTGTTAAAAATATCGAATTTTCAAACATAATTGTAAACATCGAGTAGAAACTTTGGACGCATGGTAATGCATAAAAGTTAATTGGACTATGCATGACCCTTAACTCGCAATGAGTTCTCAGCCACCCACTGATACTCAAACACAACTAAATTCCTACACCTTCTGCCAAAACGAGAATCAATGTTTAAATCCGTTGACAATTAGTAGATGCTTGCTTAGTGCCTACCACATTTTCTGAACGAAAACAATAAATTCCTTGCAAGTTAATATCTAAATCAAAGATAAGGTATCATTGTTGGTTGTGATGGTACTACTCAAAGGTTAGGTAGTGGTGAACGACTAATTCAACACCTCAATATTAATTTTTGTAAAATTAGGATCATGGTATTATGAAAAAGATGACAATCAATACACCCTTATAGTAGCAAACTCATCAATGTTGTTGAATAGATACCACTATATTACCCTAATGATTAGGAATTTCCAAAAAAATTAAGTTTCCATCTACCAACTATTCATTTCAAGAATTTTGTTTAAATAGTCAAATGAATCAAAATAATCTGACACTTTTGTGCATTAAATTAAATTACACAAGAAAAGAAATATTTCACATGTAATCATCATGCAAATTGCAATTTATTCACCTCTAGTTCCACATCTAATTTGTTATATATTGACCCACACATCAACTTTTCCAAAACAAAAAGAAACCTTGAGTTGCATATCTAGTTTTCTATATATTGACCCGCACGTCAACTTTCCAAAACAAAAAGAAAGTTTTACATGAGTTTTCCTTCTACCTCACTCAAGTATTCTTTAATTCTATTGATCAATGTAGCTACTAAGATTGCATTGTTGAGAAGCCTCAGTGCCCTACCCTTGGATATTTAACAATAAATGGTAAAAAAATATTTGATTTGGATGAATCAATTTATACATTTGTTGTATTGAAGTGGGACAATGAGAATTATATTGTCTTTCATTTTGGTGGTATTTTTCACATGAATTGAATTTAAATTTGATCGAGAAATTTTGATGGTATGTAAATTAGATTCTAGATATATTGCATGCAATCTATCATAATAAGCTACACCTCTTTTTAATGGGGAAATAAAGGAGAGTCCTAAAAGCACAATGGTGGATGCAAAGACCCATCCCCAATGAATTATAGACAATGTTACACCTATCTGTATGCAGTGTTGGGAACATTTGAACACCTTTATTCATTGCAGGCACCACTGTTGTTTCCAAGGAGTAATATTTTGTAAAATCCTTGTGAACAATCTTACTTTGGAGCTAGATTTAATGGGGTCATTGAAGGTTTGAAATGGTTATGAGATATTGTTTTTAGTAGTCAAATCGATTTGGTAAAGCAAACAATGATCCTTCTCTAGTTGTTGAATTACCATAGAATAAGATGTTTTTATTAGGATAAATCATCTACGAAGTGACACTTTACTAAAGAAAATTACAATGTGGATTGGGTCAAAAAGTTGTGTTAATGTTTCAGTATGAGAGGTCAATTATCTAAGGAAAATGTCAACCTTATTAGTCCCTATCATTAGGCCATGGATTATAGTAATTTGTTCACCGTTTTTTCAACTAGTTTCACATGTAGTTCAAAATATTTTAATACAAAGTTTTAGCAAACTTTGATAAGTTTTGCAATATCAGTTGGTTTTCATGCTAAGTTTAGGCCAAGTTCAGGTTTTGAGGTCTTACTTTCCTTTCAATTTTATCCTATGTTCATGTTTGAGGTCTTATTTGGCCTCTTCCCGAGGCACAATGCCACATTATTCACCAAAATATTAGGTTAACACACATATTTGTTGAGATCAAGTAATGCTAGAAATAAATATAGCATTACTTATGACATTAAATACTATTCTAAGATTTGAAAACTTATACCGTTTTTGCAACTCATATGCTATGGGACATTTGGGCTTTCATTGCCTTACATGTTATGGGACATTTGGGCTTTGGCCGCCTCAAAGCTCCAAAAAAATATTGCTCGACGAGTATATAGCTGGTAGCTCTAGGGTCTCGAATTCCTACCCTTCCTTTTAGCTGGTAGTGGGTAGAGGGTTCCATTGCACCCAATTTCCTTGCTCAAGTTTCCCTTTCACTCTTTCAAGTCAAGCCCTTGCACGAAATGTCCTCAAGTGCACCTATCATGTGCCCTTCCTAGGATCCCTTCGATGATGGATGAGATGCCTTCCCTTATCTCTCCCAATCTCTTTGCCTATTAGTCAGGGATCAACTAGCTGGGAGGGAGGATGAATGAGGATCGAACTGGAAGGCGTGAGCGAACAAAGATTCATTCATATATTTTTCTTCTAGCTAGTATGAAAGACACATGCATACTCATTGGCTACTACTCCTACTCATTCATGGCTAGTCACAACTCTGATTTCTAGTGGAGATGGCTAGTTCACTGCTCCTACTCATGGCTAGTTCCTTACTCTACACCTCACTTCCTTGGAAATATTTTTTATGGGCAAGACCTCTATTAAACAGACCTTGCCACTATTAATAATTGTGCAATACATTTTCACATTTAGGTCATGGTTAAGAAACCCTCATACTTGATCACATGACCCCACACCAATTCACTCACGAGGAGTTGATCCAATTCATCAACTAGATCATAAAATAAAGATTCTAATTCATCTCGAGCTTCCTCTCTATCTATCTGAAGGTATTCTTCAAATGGAATAGCATGATCCAATTCCAGAGCTAGAGATCGTAGTTCTCAAAAGAGAAATTGAGACTCATTAGCGGGAAATGAAGTAGAACAGAGGGTTGGCTCGTTTCCTGGCACCATAAATTACTGTCTCCAAAGTGACGTAGTATGTTGAATTTCCATATAATTATGAGAATGAAGGTGAATAATGTGATTCCATCTTTCAGCCTAGCTCCAATGCCAGTTTCTTTGGTGTATTGAAACCTATTGGGTGAACCACTGGTGAACTTTAGAAGATGCTTAGAATCCTTCTCGTCGATATGATGATCAGTCCCAAGGAATAACCACTTGATTGTCACACCTTAGGAAGTGACTTTGAAGCATCAAACAAGGTTGTTTTCTTAGTTTGTCGACGTAGTCGGGTTGTGTACCTTCCCTTTTCATGCATGAGTCCCTCCTTCCTGAGATTTATGAACCCTTTACCCCATTCTACTATTGCTTCAGGGAATAGGTAGTTTTCGTACCCCTTACCTCATGAAACAAAGAGTGCAACTCCTTTCCCAACATAATTGTGTGTGTGGTGTTGAGCCTCAAATGCTTATATGGAAGATGAACGGTAAGAACATGGAGGCAATGCACACATTGACATGATTGCACGGAACAAAGCAGAGAAATCATCATCCTTACCTTGGATATCAATGTAGTCATTGCATGTGGCAGATGCATGACTGAGCTATATCCCCTATAACCACATTGCCCACAAACATGAGGGAATATTTTCCAAGTGGTTTCATCTTGGCATAAATAGTCCACCATATTGTTTTAAAATTATATTTGTATTACTTTATTGTATTATAATGCTTTTACATTTGCCACATATGGACTAAATAAACCCTTTCTTATAGCATTTATTATGATAAAACACAAATCTTACAACACACTCTGACTGTAATGTGAATGTCAAATTTGTTCAAAGGATTGAATCCTTAATACAATAACATAGAAATCTTGAGGTGTGTAAATGTACAAAGAAATTCTTGGTGGAATGTGAAAGTCAAATTTGTTCAAAGGGTTGAATCCTTAATACAATAACATAAAAATCTTGAGGTGTGTAAATGTACAAAGAAATTCTGGGTGTGTTATGTTATTTTTTCACATTTGTTTATCACACACTCCAATAATCTCTATTTTATCCAATTTAACCAATTTCTTATAATCTTTTGGGAATTAATTTTCAACCTAGTACTCCCTACCAAAAAGAAAAAGTGAATCGGTCACAACAATTCAAGATACCTAAAATGAAGCCGAGGCTTCACATTATTCATTTCCATATAGACGATATTCGTGCATAACCCAATCTATTCAAGAGCCATAAGGCACCCGTCCTATGTGAAAAACAAGATTTTTCTTCATTCCAATTAGAGGCACTTTATGGATGTTCGCCAAAGAACAACAATGTCTAATTTTTGACAAGAAAAACAGTATTTTGAAGCATTTATAGAAATACCTAGCAATCTTCATTTCTTTATGGATGTTCGCCAAAGAACAATAATGTCTAAATTTTTAGAATGCAATTCAAAATTAATGCATAGGTAGGATGATTGAAATAGAATAAGCAATACCATCATTAGTATCATCATTTAACGTGTTTGAATGTGTCAGAATTGAAGGCATTGTGAATGGGTTAATGAAATATAAACGAAAGGGTAAACGATAAGTGAACAAGGAATACACATAGTACACATGGATGATTTTAAGGATGGAAATTTATTTTAAAATGTAGAAACCTTGGTGAATATTAGTAATCCTTCATATGTCAACTATAAATGTTTAGTGATAATTTTTTAAAAATATTCAAATTTCTAAGTATTTTATATAGTTTTTATAAAATTTTGGCGATTGTTAAGGTAAAATAATTTTATCCTATAGAATTTGGGCGAATCATTTTTAAAATAATGAATCTCGGTTTTGGAAAAACCATGAAAAATTAGCTCATGAGCGAAATTTAACCCCTAAAATCATCCTTAATAGTACATCCACAAAATATTAACCTCAATAATTGTTATTACAATCCTCCTACACTTACCGAATATTTTATCTTGATGAGAGAGCAATGGCCTTCCACTCATACCAATTCTACCGATCCAATCCCAATACTAATCGTGTTGATGCTCATGGAATCGATGCTTAGTCGATAGATTGATTGATGGATTGGAAACTAGGTTTGAAAAGAAACTGAACGAAGCTCTGGTTTTAACAAGAATTTCGCTTGAGAACTGAGAATGTTGAATTAGCTAGAGATACCGTTGTTTTACAATCTGAGTGAAGAGGCTTCTTGAAAATCCTAGGAGCACACATAACTATGCGGATGGGAATACATCCACTATGGTATCCAAGTGGAGATGCATGAGGCATGTGGTGGGTCATGTGATTTTCCCCATGCCCAATGATGGACGCATGTGACACGTGAGGCATATGGTGGGCGGGTGATTTTCCCATGCCCAGTGATGGACGCATGTGATTGGTCCATTTTCCATGTGTTTGATAACTCACACACATGGAAAATGGACCAAACCCAAATGCAACTGTGTAAGACTCAACATAATTGCTGGAAGAGAAAGAACCAAAATTGTTGAAAGAGAGAGAACTAGAATTGTCGGAAGGCTTGGTTATGGAGCCAAATCAAACTTCGGTAGTATTTGCAAAGCCAAGTTTTCCACACTAATATGAACCTATACAATCAAAATCTAAGCCAGAGAAAGAATATGAAAATGAAGGACAAACGTCAAGGAAAAAAACTAGAGAGTGGAGATCTCACACAGGAAAATAATCTACAATCTTATGTAGAAAACAAAAGAAAAAAATCACCTTGTGTGTTGGTATTGTAGATGGGATTATCTGTCACCTATAGGACAATGAAATATGCTTGAAATAAGGGAGACTTATATTTAGATGTGGCGATATGTTCTCATTGTAAGCTAATGGCTTTTGGAATTATGTTTTATCTTTTGTTATAAGCCATGCTTTTATAACTATCGATAGTCAGTGCATATTGTAATTGCTTATGAGTTAGCTTTTTTTGACTTGCAATTAGTTGCTTGTGATTGCATATATATTTTTAAAGTTTTTAAATTTCTTTTATTAATTTTAACATTTTAAAAAATAAAAAAAATATTTTTATTTTATAGATTTTGAAATTCTTAATTTTCTATTCGTTTAACACAATGATATGACTATTTTTATATGGTTTTAATATGTATTGTGAGATTAAAGTATTATTTAAAAAAAATAAAAAAAAATATAACAAAGTGCCACCTAACATCACTTTAATGAGTCATTTAATGTGATCATTCTTGATGTGAGAGATATCATTATTTTAATCCATTCTTGATGGACATTGTATAACTATTCTACATTTTTTCCCTTTTTGCCAGAATCCGACAACACAAATCTGCACTAAATCAATTTTTTTGTGGTTTAAATTGAATTTATGAATGCATAAATGGATTCAATGAGTTGAAAAACCGCTAGGGCACTCGGAGTACACAGAATTAACCATTCAAATATGCAGATACAACAATTTATGGCCGGATTCAAGGAAATATCCCCGGAAAAGAACCAAAAGGTAGAACGTTTAGACTACGACTTCTTGATGTAAGAGATATCATTATTTTAATACATTCTTGATCTAAGAGATATCATGATTTTCATCCAGTTATGCCTTTATTATACTTTCCATTGTAATTGCTTTGTAGTCAATTTGCTTTAACTTTTAAATAATTTGTTATTTTTCACTTTCTGCCATAAAGTTTTCCAAAGTCTCCAAAAATTTATCTATTAAATTGAAAAATAAATTTGAAAATTTCTAAATATAAATTCATATTTTGTGATTGGTTGTTAACTATTATTAGACAATTTTTATGTGGTTTTACTTTTAATTGTCAGATTAAAAAAAATAAAATTACAAATTAAAAATTTAAAAATCAAACAGTGCGCCATGTATACTTAATAATTATGGCCATCAATACTTATTTGTACACATGCCACATCTATTAATGTCACTTCTACGAATTATTTTAGATATTAAATAAATATAGTAATGAGAGTTTGAAATATTATAATTTTAATGTTTCAAACTCTTGTTACTATATTTATTTAATATCTAAAATAATTCATAGAAATGACATTAATAGATGTGGCATGTGTAAAAATAAGTATTGATGGTCATAATTAATAAGGACACATGACATGACAAACTGTTTGATTTTAATTTTAATTTTTTTTTTTTTAAATAAATCTCACAATTAAGTGTAAAACCACATAAAAATTGTCTAATCATTGTTAACAACCAATCACAGATAGAAATTTATATTTAGACAATTTAAAAATTATTTTTCAAT
Organism: Picea engelmannii; assembly: GCA_009831015.1. Classification (NCBI taxonomy): domain Eukaryota; kingdom Viridiplantae; phylum Streptophyta; class Pinopsida; order Pinales; family Pinaceae; genus Picea; species Picea engelmannii. The sequence continues at coordinate 124,310 of ML803626.1, forward strand.
TTAAAGAATAATCAATTTAAAAGGTAAATTTTTGAAGACTTTGGAAAACTTTATGGTATAAAGTGAAAAAAATACAAATTATTTAAAAATCAAAGCACATTAACTACAAATTAATCCACTTTTCAAATTATTTTTTATAATATAAAATTTATGTGGATTATGAATACTAAATTCCTCTCAATAATTATGTTAATTGATATATCAAAATTTCATCATATACTTATGAGAGTGAACTTAGGTTTATAATATAATTAGATGTGAAAACCAAAAACATTTAACCATACTATACAAATTTGAATTACTTATATAACTTCATAACTCTAGAGGAAGTAGTGAAAAGTATTTTTTTTTTCAACAGAAAAATTGCTCTTTATATTAGGAAATATAAAAGGTGCACATGACAATAACGTCATAGTTCTTGCTTTCTTTGCTAGTCTTCATTCTTTACATATACAAAACAAAACCTTACATAGATAAGAATTATTGTCAAAGACTCTATACTTAGAGCTTGCAGAAAACAACTTTTCATAAATGCCTGAGAAAGGATTATCTCCCATGGATCTCAAAGAAGGAGTGGATCCAACTAAACTCCAAAAAGAGACCATGCTACAATAAAAATATGGAAGCAGTCCTAAAAAAAACTCCAAAGATTTAAAAGACCAAAAGTACAACTAAGGAGTTAATAGAGCTTGAAACAATGAGATGGTCCTTCATTTCCATCTACCCAACAGTTGTAGATGATCTTTCCTTCTATGTTTGCCAGTGTTTTCTTCGAAAGGGAATATGCTTCCATGTTTATCTCCCTGAAGACATGAGTATAATGAATCTCTCTAAAAGAGTTCTTCAACTTATTTATTCTATCCATCCATCCCATCAAAGAGGAAATCTGTAACTTGCATTTATCCTTCAACCACTCTATAATAATCTTTGAATCTCCAATTACCTAGATAATTTCTATATTCATCCGCTCCACCAGGACAAGAGTCGCCCATGCTCCAAGCAATTTTGCCCTGGTATTTGTCCCAAATCCACAGTTGAAAGTCCACTTGTAGACCGTGTTAGCGCAAGTCTTTATCACTCCCCATGCTCCATATCTATGATCAGTTAGATCCGCAGCTCCATCAAACCAACTCATTATGGGAGATAAGATACATGGATTCTGGAGTGAGCGAAGAGGAACCTTCTTCATAGTAGTCCCAGACGGAAGATAAGCTTTGGACTTACACACTATAGAAAGTAAATAAGGTTTGATTCCTTCAAAGAGAGTTTTATTTCACTCCAACCAGACGAACCGGTAGAGTATGGAAGGCAACACAATGTACACGGATTCTTTTCTAACCAATAATTCATAACACTCAAATAAATAACTGGCTTCCCAAACAATCGATAAGTTTATCTCTTTTTTTATCCTAACCCAAACCTCCCGACATAAGCTACACGAAACAAATAGGTGATACACAGATTCAACATCTTTTGAACACAAGTGACATTGATTAGGCCCTTGCCATCCCTTTTTTTGCAAAGTGTCCCTAGTGAGCATTTTGTTCTCAAGGGATAACCAAGTAAATAATTTTATTTTTTTTGCCAAATCCCACTTCCACAGTTGTCTCCTCCAACCCCCAATAACATTCACCCACCTCTTCATAGCGAGAGCCATATATAGATTTTTTATAGTCATGCATCCAGATCTATCTCCCCCAGTCCAAATGAGTGTATCTTCTTGATTCTGTAACTGCACTCCTGCTCCACTAAGTGCCCTACAAAAAACATCCCATTCCACTGCCAGGTTCCCCCATAGACCAAGCTCCTCGCTGGTTTTCCAGTGATTCGAAAGATATCCTAGTCTGCTATCTCCCAAAGCTTGGTAGAGGTAGACCACATGGTTTCTTTTCATTTCTGATAATATATGGAGAGATATAAAGGAAGAACACCCCAATCCAAAAATTCTATCCAATCCAATAAGTACCGAGTGCCTCGAACCTGGCCTCCAACTCAACGAGTGGTTTAACAAGTGCAAGGATTTCAAAAGGTTCTTCCAAGTCTAAGAGGTCAACGGAGTTGTGGTTGGGGTCGACCTTAGCCAGGTGACAACATAACTGTGTGGGATGTATTTATCTTCGATGACCTTATTCCAAAATCCTTCCTTCATCAGGACACACCACAAAGAGTTTGTCGCCAAGGCATAATTGAAAAGATAAATATTTCTAATCCCCCAGCCTCCCATAAGTTTTGGTCTTGCAATAACTTCCCAGCTACAAAGATGGAAGTGCTTTTTCCCCTCATCGCCTAACCAAAGAAAATTAAACACAATATTCCTTATTTTTTCCAAAATGGAGGCTGGGATGGCCGCCAAATCCATCCAGTACACAAACTGTCCTTCAAGAACATATTTCACCAATGTAAAATGACCCCCCAGTGATAGCCATCTATTACACCACATCCCAATCATGTCTTCTATCTTTGAGAGGAGCCACCTCCAATCAACCGATTTATAAGCATATTCGTTTAAGAAATAGCCAAGATATCAAAAACCATTTACAAGTTCCTCAAAACTGTGAGGAAAAAATTATTTTAAAGTTTCTAATATCTCTCTATGGATTCCAACATAGTAAAAAATAAACTTTGACCAATTAATCATTAGTTTGGAGGCTCTACATAAAATCAATAAAATATTTTTAATTTCAAGCCACTCATCAATAGAAGCTTTTGACATGATTAACACATCGTCCACAAAGAACAAATGAAGAATCTTGACAGACCTTTACACCACATAACTTCCCTTTGACATTTCCCTTCTTTAACAACAAGTTAATTCCTTCCATGATAAGAATGAATAACAAGGGTGAAAGGGGGAAACCATGTCTAAGCCCTCTGCCACTGTGGAACATTTGAGAGATCTCCCCATTTATCAAGACTGAAAAATTTGTGTTGGTCATGCAACTTAAGATCCAATTTGTAAAATTTATACTGAAGCTCGATTTAATAAGGGATATACGAAGAAAATCCCAGTTGATGCAGTCATAAGCTTTCTTAAGATCCAACTTTAAAATCATAGGTTTTGATTTTTTTACCTTAATGATATGCAAGCATACCTGTGTTGTTCCTATAGCATCCAAGATCTGTCTACCTTTTAGAAATCCCAATTGTTCCTCCGACAGTGAGTGAGAGAGAATATGCTTGATCCTATTTGCAATTACCTTTGAGATCAACTTGTAACAAATATTACACAATGTGATTGGTCTATAAGCCCTGAAAGTCATGGGATTATTTACTTTAGGAATAGAGTAAAAAAAGTCACATTTAAAGACTTGTTCACTAAGCCACGAGTTCTGGAGTCCTCCACCATTTCTAACAAATCATGTGTTACTAAGTCAAAAAAATGGATAAAAATCTCAACAATCCACCCGTCGGGCCCCAGACTCTTGTCTTTGGCAAAAGACTTGAGAACCTCCCAAATTTCCACCTTCGTGCATGGGATGTCTAAAAACAAAACATCATCATCCTTCACAATATAGCCAAAAAGGCCTACAGTCTCCACTTGATCACTAATGCGCACTAAATCAGATTCCTCATAAAACATTTTGAAATAATTAACCGCTTCTTTTTTTATAGCTACCTGACCAGCATGAACCTCTCTGCTCTCATCCCTAACCTCCCAAATGTGATTCATGTTCCTCCGGGAGCTTGAAAATTGATGAAATAATTTTGTGTTCCTATCTCCACTCTTTAACGAGACGACCCGACTTTTTAGTCGCCACTTCTCTTCTTCTATTTGTAAAATTTTGTCACGCTCCGTCTCCAATGATTTTATTTGGGTTTCCCTACCATTGTTAAAAGTCTCCTGAGTCGAGTCCATAAATAAAACTTTCAACTGTCCCTCCAAACGATTAAGTGATTCTTCATGTTTTCTTTTAAAATCTTTTTCCCGTGCTTTTATATGAGTCTTTAAAACCTTCAGCTTATTGAAAAACCTATGTTGTGCATCCCTTTCGACACTTAACACAGGGTCCTTCCATACTTCGCTCACTAAATATCTCACTTCTTCTTCTTGTAACCAAGATGCATTGAACTTGAAATGATACGTTGTCGGGAGTGTGAGGCGATCAAGTCTTAAAAGAACAGGTGTGTGGTCCGAAAAGTACGAGAATTCCACCCATGATTTATATCTGCTAACTCCCTCAAGGAGATCTTCATCTACCAAGAAATGGTCCAACCTTTTAGATATACCCGTGTTTCCCCTTCTGCCATTTCTCCACGTTGGAACCAAAACATCTGGAGCAATGTATACCAATCCATAATCAGTAAACAGTTCTTTAAAAAAGGTTGACAGGGGGTCCAAATGTGTTGTATCACCCCACATCTCCCCAACATCACAGGTAAGATTCAAGTCACCAACTAAAATCAAGTTTCGGCGAGCCAAAAGACCCCTGTCCACTACCTTTTCCCAGAATAATTTTCTATCCACACAAGGTCCATACACATTAAGCAAAGATATCGACATATTTAGCTCCAAACATGTACCTGTTAAAAGGATACCACCATATCACAAAAAAGGGAATACGTCAAACATTTTTGGGTCCCATGTTACTAATAATCCCCCTGGAATACCTACATCACTAACAACACATGAGAGCCAGGTAGGATGAAAATTATTCATAAAGGCCCAAGCCTTAAAATCCTCTACCATAGTTTCCTGCAGAAAAATAATGTATGGTTTAGTCCTCCGAAGAAGTCTTTGAAGGGAGGTGTATTTCAGGATCCCCCCCACCCCTCTAACGTTTAAACAGAGCACGATCATGATTTTTCTCTCGCTAGGGATTTCATGCCTCTAAGCGCCCCATTTTCAACAATGATAGGTAAGTGTGACTCATCAGGTAAAAAATCCAGTTTCTCTTTCCTTTTCCTCGCACTTCGAGTTTTTATTGGAGAGATATCCAACCCAACTCCTTTGACCAAGTGTAGTCCTTCCCAAGGTTCACCCCCTTGGAACCCGACTGAACATAACCTCCTGTTGAATCAGACCTATGGTTATCTGTCCTCCCTTGGAAAGTTGGTAATTGAATCGGTGAAAGAGCCTCTTTGTACGAGGGTACAAGGGTCTCGAGCACATCCCCCAGGGTACTATCCCCCAAATCAGATTCTCTAAAACCTGGGTTTACATCAAGGTCAATTGGACCGTTCAGGCAAACATGATCCCCTCTCGGAGTTCCCAGTCCACCAGATGATACACAGGCTGAGATATTACCAACCTTCTCAGAGTCTAGAAGATGGTTGCTTTCACCCCGAGTGTCATCAAAGATCAAATGACTAGGATTCCCCCCTTCCCGAAGAATAGAGTTTGGGGTCGCTTTGGTAAATCTCATCAAAATCGGACAAGAATCAGGGATATACTTATTCCCCCCTTGCAATCCAAAAGAACCAGAGGAATCCAACACATTTTCCCCCCAAGAAGTTAAAGAATAATAAAGCGTAGGGAAAATTGATTTAATCTTACCTGTAATCATTTCCAAGTGTGCCGACTGGATAGGTTCTAAGAAATCATCATAGCTCAGACTATACCTACACGATTCCACACACAACGAATCCACTCGTGTAACACCCTGTTTCCCCCAGTCTGTAAATATAACTATATTGGCCATGAAATATGACAAACTTGAAGGTGTGAACGTTTGTTTTGATGGACCTTTGTATAAAAGGTCAATAAATGTAAATTATGTTATGAATATGTGTTACATGACTACTGAGAGGGGAATGTGCTAAAAGAGATCACGATGGCTAATGAAAGGTGGTGGAAGGGACCTGGAATGGTTGCGTTAACTTCCACCGAGCCAGTACCATAATAGTTTTTACTTGCTCAAAGACCAAAGCAACTCTTTGACCCTGGAATGAATTTCCCGTCAGATTGGTAGGTGGGGAGGCTCCTCAAGAGTTAATGAGGGGATGGGGGTGAACCACCGATCCATAAAATCTCTAAGACCTGACCACGGATGGGGAAATTCGCGCCACACACAATCTTGCAGAAATAAAGGCAAGAGAGGAAGTGTGGTAAAGGGTAGAGAGAGAAAGCACGCGCGACAAGGATCGCAGAAGAGAACTGGAGAAACGCTGGAAACATAGGGAGTTCTGAACATAGGAGAAGGAGAGTAACCTTCGTCCTAGATTATTTTTCTGTATCAGGAGAAGGAGAGTAACCTTCGTCCTTAACTTCCATTGAGATGGAAGTAAGAGATTGAATCTCAGAGCATCGTGGTCTAGCTCGGGGGTGTCTAGTGGTAAATCTGTTTGGAGTCACTGAGCCTATGGTTGGGTGGAAATGAGCACCCCTATCAACAGTTGCATCATGCCTGGTGGATCTGATAAGTGTTTTATGCCTTGTATTTTGAATTGAATATCATGAATACACGCTCATGTTTATACGCCCATAATGATTTCTGTGTGGAATGATTTCCTGGTGTTTTAGACTGGAAATAATGGATGCATGTCCCCTCTCAGCAGTTGCATCATGCCTGGTGGATCTGATAAGTGTTTTATGCCTTGTATTTTGAATTGAATATCATGAACACACACTCATGTTTATACGCCCATAATGATTTCAGTGTGGAATGATTGCCTGGTGTTTTAGACTGGAAATAATGGATGCATGTGTATACTTACATGCCATAGTTGGTTTCTGTACAAATGATTAAGTCTGGGGCATGAGTTACTCCACCGAGAATCGTCTTGTTTGCTTAATTCTCGTAATATTCTAGGAAGGCTCCTCGAGAGCACTCTTCCCCGAGAATTACCCCATAAACCTTGGAACCGTACCGAACCTTTACCCAGAGACTCAACTAAGATCAGGGACAATTGCCCAAGAAGCGTCTGAAGGTTCATGCGATCCGGGTCTGGAAACCTTATGCAAGAAAGAGTAGCTCTCTAAGGTCTCAGAGTCGTGGGAGTTTGAAGCTCTGAGAGGTTGATTTTCGTGATTCAAGCTCAGAAATGATTGAGAGTCCAATTATCGAAAGGGAGTATTCCGTCGTTTAGTAGACGAACAGTTGGGATCCTTCAGAAATACCCCAGATCTGTCAGGACCAATGGATCTAGAGGAGGAGTGCAGGCGTTAATGCCTCGACCCCTTCAGCCTTCGTAAGTAGCAATGGGGTCCAGGACCGTAGGTCCAAGGATCTATTAGAGTTCTATTGATCGTCGATCTTAACCTTGGCATAGGTAGGAGAATGGACTCTGCAAAGTCCTGAAAGTTCGGAAGAAATCAGAACTGTCCACCGGCAGAGGACACATGGCAGTCGGGTAACATTTCATTGACTCGCGACTTGGAGTGGTCAAAGGGTAGGATCGCACAAACTCACGATTCGCAAAATCACGACGTGATCGTGGTCGTTGATCCAGGAGTGATCTAGGCCGTCGGTTTAAGCGTGAAAGAGTTTTGACGTTTCGGTGACCGAGAGACCAAAGGGAAAGACCCCTCGGTTTCGTAAGTCGCAAAATCCTAGTATACGAAACCCCGATGCGCTCTGTGGATTAGCCCTAGGTCATAGGACAAGGTCATGTGGTAGAAGGAGGAGGTAGGCACTAGCAGTTGGCTAAGGGTCTAACTCGGGGATCGACATTTTGGGACCCGAGAGTTCAAGGAAATGAGAAGTCAAGGGACGCGAAGTTCCGACAAGTTTGAAGACTCAGCCCCTGGTCGTGTTGAGCGGTCACATGGGCGGAGGGTTTAGATAGGTGTTACGGTACTTGGGATTTTTGGGAACAGAGAGTCAGAGCTGGCTCGCGTTCATTATCCCAATATGCGAAATTGTGATACGATCATAGTCGTTGATCGAGGAGATAACACAGGACCATAGATATGATTTCTTGGGAGGGAACCGAAGGTCGGGAGTTCGAGAGTGAGAGTCTGGGTGGCTTCACATCCTGAAAGTCCCGAAATGCGAAGCATCTCTCATAAGCACACAATCATACCTTGTGGTCGTATGGGGAAACCTCACGTCTTATGTGGGTTTATGTAGTCAGGATTCAATGAGGTCTGCGGATTTGTTAGCAGGACACTGGTAGGGAGTCGAAGAGTTGATTTAGCTAGAAAGCGAGAATATAAATTTTTTTTTTTTTATTCACGCCCATCATGGGGGTGTTACAAATTGGTATCAGAGCATGGTAACAACACTTGGCCTGCTTGGGCTCATGAATGAGTTGCGCAGAAACTCCATTTGAAGTACTCTTAAAAAGAGTAACCCTCTATCTTAACCCCCTTTACCAAAAGTCGAAGTTAAGAATGAAATTCCTATTGTGTGTATGCATTTAGGAAATATGAATTATGTGCTGGTTGTGAATGAATATAGTGTTGACTAACAACAAGTGTTTTTGCCTGCACACAAGCGGACGATCAACCATGAGAAACTGTAGACGTGTAGAATGGTGACGCGCCACGAAGTGGGGTATGGATCCCACAATAGAGACAGAGAGTATGACGAAAGGAGGGCGGTAGAGGCCCCTCCAGATCTAGCTGAGACTATGAGGAGCCTCATGGTCGAACTACAGAGATGCAAGGCCGACAATGAGAGGTTGATAAAAGAGAAAGAGAAGCAAATGTAAATTAATGCAGTCTTGCTGTAGAGTTTATCCAACATACAAATACAATTGCAACATGGACTTGATACCAGTCACACAGATCGACGACAGACAAAGAGGAGTCGAAGTCCACCTGAGATATGAAAACGTGGACTTTTAAGTGGCCACACTGGGAAGAGAACCTTGAGAAAGGTCCATCCCACAGATAAGGGACAAGTGTCAGACGATTCCTCTGGAAAGGAAACTGGCGACTTAGAGGGATCATCTAGTAGCAGAACTAGTCCACATTCTCGAAGGAAACGGAAGAAACGAAAAAATTCCAAAAAATTATAACCTCGAAGAATTCAAGAAGGACAAACCACCCTCTTTCGATGGTGAGATAAAGAGGGGAGAGGAAGCGGAGGCCTGGCTTCTTGGACTAAAGAAGTATTTCAGAGTCCATGAATTCTCAGAAAACTTGAAGGCTCGAGTAGCCACTTTCAACCTGAATGGGAAAGTTTCCATTTGGTGGGAGGACCTTAAGAATGTGAAAGGGATTCATGAAGAAGACCTGTCTTGGGAACGGTTTGAAAAATACTTTAGGAAGAAGTATATGTCAGAAAAATATTTTGACGAAAAGACTAAAGAGTTTTATGAACTCAAGCTGGGGCAACTCAACATAGAGGAATATGTCAGTAGATTCCTTGAGTTGCTGAGGTACGTACCCTATATAAAAGAAGAAAAAGAAAAGGTGCAACGATTCATTAATGGACTACCTAAGGACTGTCAGAACATGATTGAGTTTGACAAGCCAAAGACCCTAGAAGACACTATTCGAAAGGCAAGATATTGTTATGAACATCTTGGGCATCGGACAGAACCTCGCGAAGGCTGGAAGTAGAAGAATAGTTCAGAATTCCAGAAAAAGGGATTTAAATTCCCAAGATTTAAAAACTATAAGAAGGACTCAAGGATGAGCTTCCTAACCCGAAGTGTACACCAACATAATTTCCCCTCCCAGAGCGGAAATAAACCTTTTGGACCTACCCTAGGAAAGATTGATAACCCAAAGAAAGAACCTTGAAATGTTGGGGTTGTGGAGAAGAACATCTACTAAGGGACTGCCCACACCGACAACAGAACAATCAAAGAATTTACAACGTCCAAGAAGCTACCACCGTCAATGATGTGGCCAGGAGTATGCCACAAATTTATGCAGTCGTGGATAATAAACAAGCTAACCACCAAGCTTCAGTGGTGGAGATGGACGGTATGATCACCAACCATCTAGTGTCTATTCTAATTGACCCTGGTTCAAATTTGAGTTACATATCTCCTCAGGCTATTGATAAGTGTAAATTACAACCACATAAACATGCCAAGCCATGGTTGGTATAGTTAGCCACTGGCACCAAAAGAAAGGTAGCAGAGGTTATACCATCTTTCCAATTCACTATGGGTGAATTCCCCACCCAAGCAACCCTTAACATACTACCCCTAGGATCGTATGACCTGTTGATTGGTATGGATTGGTTAGCCACATACAAATCCATACTGGACTATTAACATACAACCTTAGAATTTATAAGTGAAGAAGGAAGAAGGATAACCCTTCAAGGGATCCAAAAACCTGTCTCGGTGAGACGAATATCAGCCCTTCAAATGAGAAAGTATTGCAGAAAGAGATGTCCACTATATGCGATATAGGTGTTGGAATCAACTAAAGATGACAAACCAAGCCTCGAAGACCACCCCACACTAAGAGAATATAGAGATGTATTTCTAGAAGAGGTACTGGGTCTACCTCCGAGAAGGGACATTGACTTCTCAATAGAACTTGCACCAGGAGCAATGCTAGTGTCTAGGACACCCTACAGGATGAGCACACCCAAGCTAGTTGAGCTTAAACTACAACTAAAAGAAATGATGGACAAAGGCTATATCCAGCCCAGCGTGTCCCCATGGGGAGCACCAGTCCTATTTGTGAAGAAGAAAGATGGTACCCTCCGACTATGCATAGACTATAGATAGCTCAATAAGGTAACCATAAAGAACAAGTACCCCTTACCCCAGATCAATGATTTGTTCGATCAATTGGGAGGTGCTTCCATCTTATCAAAGATTGACTTGAGATCTAGATACCATCAAGTCCGAATCAAGGGTGAAGACATCCACAAAACTGCCTTCAGGACAAGATATGGTCACTACGAGTTTGTGGTAGTACCATTTGGATTAACCAATGCCCCTGCCACTTTTATGTGCTTGATGAACAATGTGCTCAGCAAATTCCTAGACAAATTTGTACTGGTTTTTATTGACGATATACTAATCTAATCCAAGAATAGGGAGGAACATGAGGAACACCTTAGACTTGTACTTCAAGTGCTAAGAGAACATCAACTCTATGCCAAATTTAGCAAGTGTGACTTTTTCCAGAAGCAAATACATTACTTGGGCCATGTCATATCTGAAGAAGGGGTGGCAGTAGACCCTGACAAGATCAGGTCTATCATGGAATGGCCTACCCCAAAGGACGTTTCGGACATCAGATCCTTTATGGGCTTAGCAGAGATAAAGTATGAAGGCTACCAGATGATAGATGGAGGTCTGCTAACTTACAAAAACATATTGTATATTCCAGATTATGACGACTTGAAGAGGTTCATAATGGATGAACTACATAAAATACCATATACTGGTCACCCAGGATACCAGAAGATGATCATGGCCACCAGGAAACAATTCCATTAGCCTGGATTGAAGAAAGACATAGCTGAGTATTTAGCCAAATGCATAGAATTCCAACAGGTTAAAGCAGAACACCGACACCCAGCAAGATTATTACAACCTCTACCAATCCCAGAATGGAAATGGGAGACCATCTCCATGGATTTCATCACCGGATTACCAACATCGGCCAGGCAGAAAGACGCCATCATGGTGGTGGTGGATAAACTGAGCAAGTCCGCTCATTTTATCCCCATCAAATCGACTTGCAAGGCAATAGACATTGCCAACATATTCATGAAGGAGATATTCAGACTACATGGCATGCCTAAAGAGATCGTGTCTGACAGAGACACGAAATTTACTTCCAACTTTTGGAAATCCTTGATGGATGGTCTGGAGAATAAATTACTATTTAGCACAACCTATCATCCTCAAACCGATGGACAGACAGAAAGAGTGAACCAAATATTAGAAGACATGTTAAGGATTCATGTACTGCATCAACCTAAAAAGTGGGAAGATTGCCTGCCACTGGTGGAATTTTCCTACAACAATGGCTACCAAGAATCCCTGAAGATGAGTCCTTTCGAAGTCCTCTATGGTAGGCCGTGCAACACTCTAGTCGGTTGGAGTAATCCCATAAACATAATCACTATTGGACCTAACATGTTGAAAGAAATGGAACAACAAGTGATTTAGATAAAACAAAATCTAAAGGTCGCTCAGAACAGACAGAAAAGTTACGCCTATAGAAAGAGAACTCCAAGAGAATTCAAGACGGGAGTAGGCGTATATCTTAGAGTTAGGCCCAGGAAGAGTTCCTTGAGGATAGGAGCTTGTGCCAAGTTGGAACCTTGGTATTGTGGACCCTTTGAAGTTCTATATAGAGTGGGACCTGTAGCCTATAGGCTAGCATTTCCTCCCACAGTAAAAGCACATAATGTTTTCCATGTTTCATTGTTGAAGAAATATGTACATGATTCTAATCATATAATTGACTGGTTTGTGATCCAGGTGGAACCGGAGGGACAATTCCTACCAGAACCTCTATGCATACTGGACAGAAAGGAAACCCCACTCAGGAACCGAACCATTGCACAGGTCAAGGTGCAGTGGAAACATTTTGGCCTCGATGAAGCTATGTGGGAAATGGAAGATGCCATGAAACAAACATATCTGATTTTGTTTACTTCTGTACATACACGTCATATTGATATATATAACATCGAGGACGATGTTCCTTTAAGGGGGAGGGAATTGTAACACCCTGTTTCCCCCAGTCTGTAAGTATAACTATATTGGCCAGGAACTATGGCAAACTTGAAGGTGTGAACATTTGTTTCGATGGACCTTTGTATAAAAGGTCGATAAATGTAAATTATGTTATGAATATGTGTTACATGACTGCTGAGAGGGGGATGTGCTAAAAGAGACCACAATGGCTAATGAAAGGTGGTGGAAGGGACCTGGAATGGTTGCGTTAACTTCCACCGAGCTAGTACCATACTGGTTTTTACTTGCTCAAAGACCAAAGCAACTCTCTGACCCTGGAATGAATTTCCTGTCAGATTGGTAGGTGGGGAGGCTCCTCAAGAGTTATTGAGGGGATGGGGGTGAACCACCTATCCATAAAAGCTCTCAGACTTGACCACAGACGGGGAAATTCGCGCCACACGCAATCTTGTAGAGATAAAGGCAAGAGAGGAAGTGTGGTAAAGGGTAGAGAGAGAGCGCACGACAGGGATCGCGGAAGAGAACTGGAGAAACTCTGGAAACACAGGGAGTTATGAACATAGGAGAAGGAGAGTAACCTTCGTCCTTGACTTCTGTTGAGCTGAAAGTAAGAGATTGAATCTCAGAGCATCGTGGTCTAGCTCGAGGGTGGCTAGTGGTAAATCCGTTTGGAGTCACTGAGCCTACGGTTGGGTGGAAACGAGCACCCCTCTCAGCAGTTGCATCACACATGGTGGATCTGATAAGTGTTTTATGCCTTGTATTTTGAATTGAATATCATGAATACATGCTCATGTTTATACGCCCATAATGATTTCTGTGTGGATTGATTGCCTGTTGTTTTAGACTGGAAATAATGGATGCATGTGTATACTTACATGCCATAGTTGGTTTCTGTACAAATGATTAAGTCTGGGGCATGAGTTCACTCCACCGAGAATCGTCTTGTTTTCTTGATTCTCGTAATATACTAGGAAGGCTCCTCGAGAGCACTCTTCCCCGGGAATTACCCCATAAACCTTGGAACCGTACTGAACCTTTACCCAGAGACTTGACTAAGATCAGGGATAATTTCCCAAGAATCGTCTGAAGGTTAATGTGATCCGGGTCTAGAAACCTTATGCAAGAAAGAGTAGCTCTCTAAGGTCTCGGAGTCGTGGGAGTTTGAAGCTCCGAGAGGTTGATTTTCATGATTCAAGCTCAAAAAGGATAGCAAGTCCAATTATCGAAAGGGAGTATTCTGTCATTTAGTAGACGAACGGTCGGGATCCTTTCGGAAATACCCCAGATCTGTCAGGACCAATGGATCTAGAGGAGGAGCGCAAGCGTTAATGCCTCGACCCCTTCAGCCTTCGCAAGTACCGATGGGGTCTAGGACCGTAGATCCAAGGATCTGTCAGAGTTCTATTGACCATTGATCTTAACCTTGGCATAGGCAGGAGAATGGACTCGACAAAGTCCTGAAAGTCCCGAAGAAATCATAACCGTCCACCGTCAGAGGACACATGGCGGTCAGGTAGCATTTCGCTGACTTGCGACTTGGAGTGGTCAAAGGGTAGGGCCGCACAAACTCACGATTCACGAAATCACAATGTGATTGTGGTCGTTGATCCAGGAGTGATCTGGGCCGTCGGTTTAAGCGTGAACGAGTTTCGGCAACCAAGAGACCAAAGGGAAAGACCCCTTGGTTTCGGAAGTCGCGAAATCCCGGTATACGAAACCCTAATGTGCTCTGTGGATTGGCCCTAGGTCATAGGACAAGGTCATGTGGTAGAAGGAGGAGGTAGGCGTTAGCAGTTGGCTAAGGGTCTAACTCGGGGATCGACTTTTCGAGAGCCGAGAGTTCGAGGAAATGAGAAGTCGAGGGACACGAAGTCCCGACGAGCTCGAAGACTCAGCCCCTAGTCGTGCTGAGTGGTCACATGGGTGGAGGGTTTAGATAGGTGTTACGAGAATTGGGATTTCGGGGAACGGAGAGTCAGAGCTGGCTCGTGTTCATTATCCCAATACAAGAAATTGCGATACGATCACAACCGTTGATCAAGGGGATAGCACAAGACCGTAGATCCGATTTCTTGGGAGGGAACCAGAGGTCGGGAGTTCGAGAGTGAGAGTCTAGGTGGCTTCACATCCTGAAATTCCCGAAATGCGAAGCATCTCTCATAAGCACACAGTCATACCTTGTGGTCGTATGGGGAAAGCTCGTGTCTTATGTGGGTTTGTGCAGTCAGGGTTCAATGAGGTCTGTGGATTTGTTAGCAGGACCCTGGTATGGAGTCAAAGAGCTGATTTGGCTCGAAAATGAGAATATAATTTTTTTTTTTTTTATTCACGCCCATTGTGGGGGTGTTACGCTCACATTGAACGTTCCAACAAAGTGCCTTATGAAATCTCCTCTTCAAAGTACCCCGGACAGTCCCTCCTCAAGTGGCCTGTCTTCCGACACCAAGAGCATCTAAATGGAATACCCAAATAGTTTAAGGATTGTGCCAAATGGTGAACTCTCCACACTATCTCCAGTGACTCCAGCAATCCTGCGTGTCCATCGATTTCCACTAGTACTCTGCATATCTTTTTGTCTGCATTCTGAAGCGCCTCCTGATCAACTTTTATGAACTTGCCCAGTACATTTTCGATGGCTTTCAAAGCCTTTACATTCCATAAATACAATGACAAACCAGGTAATAAAACCCAAAGGTGTCTATGGCGGAAGTAATCCTGTGCTGGGTCAAGGCTTACACGCCATCGTTTTAACATTAAACTCCCTCCACCATAGCTCCAATTTTTTTCCAAAATCAACGCAGAGTCTTTGGCCCTCTTAAAACGAAATTCGAACCATCCGTTGGTCAGAAAAACCACTTCAGGTATATACCCCAACAATGGATACCAATTTTCACTAACCCAATCGCACAGAGGCATCATGCTCCTAGCACGGTACAAGAATCTTCCTACTAGAGCACAAAGTGCTAAACTAACCGTATCCTCAAAACAGACGTCCTCACCTAACATCAGTTTTCTTTTGGAGCGATTTGGGATCCATGCCTTTACTCTACTACCACCTATAAAAATGGGCTTCCTCCCAAGGATAGCTCGGTTCAAACCTCCCAATGCCCTTCGAGTGCCTCCCGACCACACTCTTGGTGCCTCTTTTGTAAACAGAGAGGGATCTTCCACTTGTTGTCTCACAACAACTTTCTCCTGCTCTCTCTAAGAGTTAGAAAAGTGAAGAAAGGAATCCTCTCGAGGTAATACCGACGGAGAGGAAGAGTTCAAAGGAGGTTTCGAGTTCCGAAAAGAGTTAATACCAACATTAAACTCAAGTACATCTGACGAGGTGAAGAGACCCTCCCTCCTCCAGATGTCTTCATCTGCAGTCCCCATTAGGTTGTTGACTTCAACTTCCATAGGGAAGTTTCTCCAGTGGAAGGTGATTCAGCCCCAAGTACCCAACCACCACTAAACAACTCCAGTCGAAGTGACAACCCCCTGAAATAACTCTTTAAACTCCTTTACGCATAACGAAAACCAAGAAATGAAGGACCCACACTACCCCCAGCTAGAACAGAAATACGAGCCCTACTAAATAAATGGCTAACAGTTCTATCACGAGGTGAGAAGACATGGTAGTAAGCTGTCAAGTCTCTACCACTAAATGTGGCTCCGCTACCAAGCAGTTCCTCTAGATATAATAGGCAGAAGGTTAAAAAATACCCCCCAAAGAACTGCCATATTCATAGCCCATAAGACTCCACATAAGTGCCTAAACCCTGAGAAAAACCTGCACGTAAGCCACTGGTAGAGTTCCAGTGATTTCCATTGTAGTAGTTCGAAGGTTCAAAACCATGAGTTCAAGTTATATGGTTGGTATAAAGTTTCATGGTTAAGAGTAGAAATAACTCACCAACATCCATTGAACATAGAAGACATACAAAGGATGTTGCATGAATGGATATCTCAAACAAGGCAGTGTGTCTTAATTGCCTTAAAGAATGGAGTTGGCAAAGAAACACGTGACCACTGGAGTGATATTCTATACAAGTTGTAGTAGATGACAGGTTTTGGAGAGACTACCAATTTTAGGCAAAAGCCAGGCTTCTCAAAAGAATTTCCAAAGACATAAATAATGATAACCTATATCCAATATTAATCCATATTGATTTTTTAAGAAATAATAACTTATGACAAGAATGATAACCTATATCCAATATTAATTCATATTAATTTTTTTTAGAAATAATAACTTTTGACAATCATCTAAATTGAATAAATTCGTGTTGCATGTCAATAAATTGAATTTTTAAAACTCACTAAGATTTATGAGTACTAACTTCTTGATCAACCATTCAAAACCCAACAAAGAAAAGGTAGCTTGCAAGTGCTCAAAATGCAGTCACAAAAATACATGGGACAACTATGATTGGCTACAAAGGTGACCTTCAATATATGAGAGATCGTGACACTTGCATAAGTAGTTCAACCACATCTTATGTTTAACAACCCATTCATACCACTCTTATGGCATGAATTAATGACCCATTGTTGTGTCAAGGTTTTGAACAAGGAAAGATTGGCTGGGATGCAATATGGGTTGTACTATTAGGCTTGGACACTGGTGGCGGTGGAGCTTATGGCTTATGCAATTTACAAATACAGACTAACAATAAATCATCAACTATTAAATTGTAGTGTAGTCATTGTTATATGGGAAAGAGTTTATACCTTGTACACTTGATATTTCAAGTATGCATGGTATGGTGACTCAAATACTTTTGTTGCTTGCCTTCTTTCAGTAGTACAGGGACTTTGAGATTAGGGCCATCATGACATAATATGTGGCTCTCTACCACCAAAGAGAGATTCTTAACCATGTTAATAATGAGACATTGTAAACTATGGTATAGTTCATACTATCACTTACTCTTCACTAAAATTAGATCAAACAATTTATTTTTTCTTCCTTCAGTGTTTTGATACAATAATGTTTGAAAATTTACTACTTTTAAACATGTTGTAAATGGTTTTGAATTCGCTTGGATACCAACATGTTGTAAATGGTTTTGAATTCACTTGGAAACCAAAACGTTGTAAATGGTTCTGAATTGAATTGGATGCTAACTTGAGAGACATCATTTGAATCTCGATTTGGTGCTAACCTTGAAATTCCATAGAGTTGTCACTTTGACATACGAAGTTCCCCAATGTACAGATATTTATTTTTAGTTATTTTTTTCTTTCTCAGATCCTTTGAAACTATCTATTTTTAAAGAAAATATTTATTTTTATTTCATTTTTCTTTTCTCATACCTTCTTTGACAACATATTTTCACCAATTAGTCTTTTATTTTAGTTTTCAAATGCCTTTACACGAATACTTTAAAGAAAAGAATGAAAAATATATCTCAAATCTAACTCAAGATCACTTGAACTAACCTTCCAAGCTCTATAGAACATGTTATAAATACTTCAAAGATATTTCTATAGTCCTATTTATATGCAAAGATATTTCTATATTCCTATTTATATGCATGAGTAGATGGATCTTTACCTATACATCTAGGTAAAAGAATGATCTAATTCAATGTGCCCTTTGGCAATTGTTAACACCCAAGTTACTAATGTTAATGTGGGTTTGTAAAATAGTTAAATCCTAAAATAAGGATTAGAATCTGAATTAAATACTAACACGCATATATAAAAGCTAGTTAAATAAAGTCAAAGTCAACTTAATTGCATTATTTGAAAAAAAAAAACATAAGTTATTAGTATAATAAATTAGTTGAGTTGTTTTTGTGCTAGTATAATTGTGAACATTACAATAAGTATATTTCACCATTTATTTACTTATTTTAAATAAATAATTGTGTAGGGTGAACCAAGCATCAACCCATAATTCCTAATGAAACTTTGGACTTGACAACTTTCACACCGTGCCTGATGAAACATTTACATTTTCACATAGCGTCTAAACGACTTGGTCTCCAACAAAAATTACATGTTTACATGTGGCATTACCATCACATACCACGCCACATTATGTACAAACCATGGGTTGCAAAACGATTTTACCATCATTTGGTGAAATCCATTCTTATATACAAACCCAGTTGTTTACTGCATGAATTTCTTAACAACAAAACCGTCTTCCAAAATATCAACATGTAATCCATGTTTTTCCTATCCTTCCTGTTCCTACCAATTTTAGGAAAAATCCCTTCTTAAAAGAATTTCCAAAGGCATAAAGAATGATAACCTATATCCAATATTGATTTTTTAAGAAATAATAACTTGTGACAAGAATGATAACCTATATCCAATATTAATTCATATATATATATATATTTTTAAATAATAACTTTTGGCAATCATCTAAATTGAATAAATTTGTGTTGCATGTCAATAAGTTGAAATTTTAAAACTCACTAAGATTTATGAGTACTAAGTTCTTGATCAACCATTCAAAACCCAACAAAGAAAAGGTAGCTTGCAAGTGTTCTAAATGCAGCCACAAAAATACATGGGACAACTATGATTGGTTGCAAATGTGATCTTCAATATATGAGAGATCATGACACTTGCATAAGTAGTTCAACCGCATATTATGTTTAACAATTCATTCATACCACTCTTATGGCATGAATTAATGTCCAATTGTTGTGTCAAGGTTTTGAACAAGGAAAGATTGGCCGGGATGCTATATGGGTTGTACTATTAGGCTTGGTCACTACTAGTGGTGGAGCTTATGTAATTTACAAATACAAACTAACAATAAATCATCAGCGATTAAATTGTAGTGTAGTCATTGTTATATGGGAAAGAGCTTATACCTTGCACATTTGAAATACCAAGTATGCATGGTATGGTGACTCAAATACTTGTGTTGCTTGTCTTCTTTCACTAATACAAGGACTCTCAGATTAGGGCCATCATGACACAATATGTGGCTCTTTACAGCCAAAGAGAGATTCTTAACCATGTTAATAATGAGATATTGTAAACTATGGTATAGTTCATATTGTCACCTACTCTTCATTAAAATTAGATCAGACAATTTATTTTTTCTTCCTTCACTGTTTTGATACAATAATGTTTGAAAATTTACTACTTTTAAACAAGTTGTAAATTATTTTGAATTCGCTTGGATACCAACATTTTGTAAATGGTTTTGAATTCACTTAGATACCAACACCCTGTAAATGGTTTTGAATTCGCTTGGATGCTAACTTGAGAGACATCATTTGAATCTTGATTTGGTGCTAACTTTGAAATTCCATAGAGTTGTCACTTTGACATACGCAATTCCCCAATGTACATATATTTATTTTTAATTTATTTTTTCTTTCTCAAATCCTTTGAAACTATCTATTTTTAAAGAAAATATTTATTTTTATTTAATTTTTCTTTTCTCATACTTTCTTTAACTCAAATCTAACTCAAAATCACTTGAACTAACCTTCCAAACTCTATAGAACATGTTGTAAATACTTCAAAGATATTTCTATATTCCTATTTATATGCATGAGTAGATGGATCTTTACCTAGACATCTAATGTGGGTTTGTAAAATAATTAAATCCTAGAATAAGAATTAGAATCTGAATTCAATACTAACACGCATATATACAAGCTAGTTAAATAAAGTCAAAGTCAACTTAATTGCATTATTTGAAAAAAAACCCCATAAATTATTAGTATAATAAATTACTTTAAAGTAAAATTGAGTTGCTTTTGTGCTAGTATAATTGTGAACATTACAATAGGTATATTTCACTATTTATTTACTTCTTTTAAATAATTGTGTAGGGTGAACCAAGAAGCAACTTACAACTTTCACACTGTGCCTAATGAAACATTTACAGTTTCACATAGTGTCTAAACGATTTGGCCTCCAACAAAAATTACATGTTTACATGTGGCATTACCATCACATACCACACCACATTATGTACAAACCGTGGGTTGCAAAGCGGTTTTACCATCATTTGGTGATGTCCATTACTAAATACAAACCCAGTTGTTTACTACATGAATTTCTTAACAACAAAACCATCTTCCAAAATATCAACCTGCAATCCATGTTTTTCAAATCCTTCTTGTTCCTACCGTCAAAATTATAAAAAAAACGGGTTATGACTGCTATCCTTTTTTCTACCCTTGCTTTTCCTGCCAAAGAAGATGCATACATTATCAAAATATCAACATACAGGCTACAACCGCCATTGAACTCAAAGCGTTTTGAACTTAAAAGAAATTGTTGAATCAAACCCTAACTTACGAAAAACCAGTCATCGACCCATGCCTACATGACCCCTTCAGAGGCGATTGAGCACTCCGGAGAGAAAGCATCACTTAAAGCGGTCTTTGAAGCCATAGAAGCCCGCAGAAGCTCCAAAACTTGCGAAGCTTTACGCTTTGCAAAATTAATACAAGAAGATGCTGCCGAGTAATTGAGTCTTAATGCTTACCTTATCAGGATCGACTGTGACGGCCATTTCCTCCAATTTGCTCAAGTCTTTCACATGCAATCGGTTCAAGAGAGTATTGCCGGTAATGGTGAAAATTGGAAGGATATTCAAATCATCCGTGATTATAAATGCAACAATCTATTTCACGTACCCTGCAAATCTCTCAGAATTCAAAGAAGGAGCAGACGAGAGATGATCAACTAACACCACTTCAGACTTTATTGCCTTGCCGCAGGTGCATTTTTGCCCTTTTCTGGTGCTAATGCTACCCCGTGCCATTTTTTTCCCTAATTGATATCCTGTGAATACATGGCTATCAACAAGAAGTCCAACCAAAGACCAAATACTTTGGTGCCCTTACTAAACATTTATATCCACTAGCGAAATTTCTGAGTTTACCCAACAATCACCTACCTTGCGTATAACTTCAAGGTTCCGGTACAGAGCATTCAACACGACTCTTTCACGCCAAAATTAAAATCGAATTCGAGCTCAAGATCTTTGGCGAGCCACGAACGTGGGCGCGAAAGGAGAAGGAAAGAAAACAAAGAAAATGATTTTAACAACGAGGCTAACAATAGCTTTTGGGACACACTCCCTCACACTGATTTATGAGTTTCTGTTCAATTTGATGATGAGTTCTCTCAATTTCTCTATTGTCCCCTCGTTGAATAAGTTATTCCAAGAGTTAGCTGTCAAGATACTTATATAGGCTTCCCTACTTTCTTTGAAGGCTTCACACTCTAAAATGAAATGTTTTTCTCTTTCCACTTTTCCGGAGGCGGAGAACACACACACCCTTTCTTCCCAAGCTTGTTTTGGTCTTTTCCAATGCCCAGTTTCACAACGGAGTTGATGGGAATTGGTTCTTAATTGGGCAATAAACATTTTGGCTCTCCAAGATATATTGACCCCTATGTACACTTTTTGATGATGATTGTATGTGGGGTTAAATATAATACTATTTTTTTTCTCATGAGCCCTTTATCCCAAGTTCGCTTGTGGAACCTATCAATAACATAATCATTTGTCTCTTTATTATTCGTAGGGCACCTGTTCAAGTGGATATCCCATTTACTAAGCCATTTAATATTTTGTCTCATCCACGTCTTCTTTCTTTTGCACAATATGTCATTGAAGACGACCTTAGGCCACCGATTGTCTTCCATTTGCTCAATTTTTTTTAGATATCTTATGAGACACACCATAACAATTGCTTCAATAGGAGAAACCCCCATTTCACTCAACATGATATCATAAGAGACTGAACTTTTAATTTTAAACTTGATTGTGATCAAGGGTTTTTTAATCTTCTCAATTTGCTTCCACTGTAAGTCAGATGTGTTGTTGGCCCACACTTCGCAACCATATAGAACCACCGGGATCACTAAAATCCCAAAGAGAGTTTGCATAGTCTTCCAATCCCATAGCTCTTCTTCTCTGCACCTATTTTGAAAAGCATAGAACGCTTTCCAACCTCCCAAAGTTCTTTTATTTCTGCAACCTTCCCAACTTAGATTTTTGTTGAAGTCAATTATGAGGTATCTGTAATCTGCCACTTCTTCAAGAGTGTTTCCTTCAAAGTAGAACTTATGTTGCTTATGTTGTCTTTTGCTAGAAACAATTACCACTTTCGTCTTGCTAGTATTTACTTGCATCCCCACTGTACTACAAAAGCGCTCAAGGGAAATTAAGTGTTCTTACAACCCAAGAGTGGATTTAGCAATCAGAATAAGGTCATTTGCATACCAAAGAAGCCTTATCACAAAATCACCCAAAAGAGAACCATCACCCTCCTGTGAGTTTAACCACTCTTCAAGTTTGTTAATATATAATCCAAAAAGGGTACGGAACAATGGGCACCCTTGCTTGACCCCAATATCGCTCCTAAAACTTTCGGAGATACCAGCTGATGTTCTAATTTTGACTTTAACCTCCTCGTATAGCCTATGGATGGCTGCTCTAAGATGTATAAGAACCCCAAGTTCCTCCATTCTAAGCCAAAGCTTATCTCTAGGGACCGTGTCAAAATCTTTTTTGAAATCGACAAAGCAACAAAAGTCTTCCTCTTTTTTCTCCCACACTTTTTCAATGATGTGCCTTAGAGTTATACCGTGATCAATCATTGACCGTTTAGGTCTGAAACCTGCTTTCCCTTTAGCACACTTATCCCCTTCTTCCGCCCACTTGTTGATTCTATTTTCTAGCATACTTCCAAATAACTTCGCACACAAGGGGTTTATCATTATGGTCCTATAGTTGGACGGATTGTTGACATCCCCACTCTTGAAAAGTGGTATTGCTAGGCTAGTTGTCCAATCTGTAGGGAATCCCTACTGAAAGATGTTGTTGAAAATTTTCATAATGTGATGTGCAAGAGTTTTTGAACCCCACTTTAGATATTCTGCCTGGAGTTCAACCAAATATTTTGCTTTTCCAACACCCAACTTTTTGATACCCACCTCAATTTCTTGCACAATGAAGAGCTTAGTAGTAGTGTTGACCAAGGGAGGGGGGTCCACCTTAGGATCTTGTTCATAAAGCTGCTTTGCATACTCGAACCATTGATAGGCTGTGGTATTATTTTCAGTTTGTTTCTTTCTCGTTTGAAGTTCCTTCCAAAATAACTTGGGGATATTTTTCCCCAAGAAGATCAATTCCTCCTTCCTTGAGATCATGAAATCAACTTTTTTCTTTCTTACAATTTGCTTGTAAGCTTTTATGTTTATTTCTTTCTAGCTTGACTCTTTCAAAGTTTTCCTTGATGTTTTGCATTCCTCATCAAACCAAACATTAACTGAAAAGCAGTTTGTTTCAGATTTCCTATTTTTTGCTCTTTTTCATTCTGTAAGTGCGCTTTGGATTAAATTTGTTAGCTCATGGCTATGAAGGCCTTGGGATGGAATTTTCTCCTTGTTAAACAACCTCTTTAGCGCTATCTTGAAGGTGTTACAGTTTTTTGAGTCATTCTTCTCTTTGAAGGAGGTTGCCAAATGTGTTGATTTTTAGTCCCATGTTGTTGTTGTTCAACCCAAGTTAGACTTAAATAGATCAGTTTATGATCAGATTTCAACTCCCATAGTTGTTCACCAATCAAAACTTCCTCCATTTTCTCACACAAGCTATGTGAGAAAATTGCATAGTCTACTACACTTGCTCCATTGTAGGTATTGCAGGTGAAATTGCCAGAATTCGCCCATCTAGCCAATCCATTACAAATGACTAAGTCAAATGCCCCACATAAAGTAAGCAGTTGTTCCCCAAAAAAGTTGGAG
>ML803626.1:183142-194046 GCA_009831015.1 Picea engelmannii
TCTTGGGAAGACCATTGAGTACTATGTTTACCA
Source organism: Picea engelmannii (assembly GCA_009831015.1). Taxonomy (NCBI): domain Eukaryota; kingdom Viridiplantae; phylum Streptophyta; class Pinopsida; order Pinales; family Pinaceae; genus Picea; species Picea engelmannii. The sequence continues at coordinate 183,176 of ML803626.1, forward strand.
ACTCCTTCTCTGAGATGATCTCTTCAATAGCTTGTAGTTGATCTCTTAACTGAGAGATTCTCACAAAGTATGATGTTATGTTGTCGTCATCATTCATATTCATGTCACAGAGCTTATTCTTCAAACTCATTACTTGTCCAATATTTCTGACTGAGAAGATTTTTGTTAGGGCATCGTATATCTTCTTTGATGAGTTAAGATGGGAGATGTAGGGTATCAAGTGGTCTTTTATAGAATCCACTATGATACTCATGGCATTGATGTCACCGTCTTTGAACTTCTCCATAGCTGCAACGTTTTGTGGTTCCTTATCTTTCCCTTCTTCAAACTCTGGTTTCACGATCTTTCCTTTAACGATATCAAGCACTTTATTCTTGGCAAGGATGAGGTCAATCCTTGTCTTCCATGCTCTAAAGTTAGAAGCTCCATCTAACTTGTTCTCTGACTTCATAGAATAAGTCATGGCTACTTTGACTTGGTTAGACCCTATATTTGACCAAAAACTCAAACTTTACGTCTTGGCTTGCTGAGAGTACCAGGAGATGCGCTAGGCTAGGGCTCACTGATATATCCGGAGATTAGGTAAATTCCTTCACTTAAGGTGCCTCAATGAGAGGATTAGGGTTTCTGCAACTGCACCTGCTAGTAACCCTAGCAACAATGCTATGGTGACTGCTCCTGCTAGAAACTCTAGCGACAGTTCTTCAACGAGCTTAACATCCTTACGGATATGTTTCCTTCCAGCGGTTAGACTGAGTGAAGGAGGTGTGGGACCATAACTTGTTAGAATATAATGGATGTGCTCATTTTATGATTGAAAATATCACTATTGTCACCCAACCATAGGCCAAAGCCACCCTCCGAGCACCTTAACCTTGATAGAGAATCACTCCGGAAGAAAACCCTAGGCTAGATAGCCAAACAAAGGGTAGCGCACCTTTCCTCAAGGATAGTGCACCAACAAGAGCTGATCAGATAGTCCAAACCCTAGCCAAGAGATATTCCAAGCCAAAACTTAACTGCTAGTTGCAGTAGCTGCACCGACAGATCTACTCAAACCTGTGCACAAAACTGGGCACTGCAGTGTGCACAAGTGTTGCTCTGCAATTCTGAGACTGCCTGCTAGAATGAGAACTGGCCTCATGTATTTATACTAATTTTGGCTAACTGCCTGGGCCGACTTCTCATTTTGGGTATCTTTCTGTTCAGTATATATTATTATTTCTGGCCGACTTCTTCTCTTGGAGGCTAATAACCTAATATAAATTATCTTCTTGAGCCGACAAATCTTCTATGGTTATTAGCCAACTCATTAGGGTTTCTTCTTGCTTCCCAGAGTAATATATCCTTGTCAGGTTTACATGTGGAGGTAAATACGTCTCGTAGCTACCATAATATCAACAGATCCGACTCTAGCACTCCCAGGCCCAAGAAGAAATTTGTCTTAGTTTATGTGCCCTCTGCAGCCTGCATTAATGATTGAACTACATCATTTTCCAGGCCCAAATGGTTGTACCGTATGCGCACCTCATCCTGGTGGTTGGGCAGATGCAACATTTAATATTTTTTTTGGGCGTTGGTTACAATGTGTGGCCCATGGCTTGTTGGTTAGGGGGGATTTGTTAAGGTGCATGTGGGGGAGGAGGTCCCGGGGTCAAAACCGTAGGCCTCCCCCTTTTGGGCTTTGTATTGTTACAACATATATACTTACATATAGTTGGTTCCACTAGTTAAGAAGTGGTGTTATCTCCATAACAAAATGATTAACTGTGGCTAAGTTTGGCATGGTCCACTAGATTTGGCGGACCCGCCAAACTAATTTTTTTTTCAAATTTTGCTCACGGACTGTCATTGAGCATTTCCCTCCTACCACGTGGAAGCCTTTGATTGGGCCACATGGAGACATCTCACTAGTCCACGTTTCCCCTGCCAATTCAACATGCCACGTCAACGTACATACTATACGGACTGCCACGTGGCATGATCCGATTGGTCCACAGATCGGCCCAAAAATACCAAAATTGGGTGACACGTGGCAGCCTCTAGTGTTCCCATGTCACCATGTTGATGTCAACATGCCACATGTCACCTTCCTATTCCTGCCACATGTGTTGTATGGATGTTTACATCATCCGTACAGATCCTGACGTCAGTAGTATGAATGTTGACTCATCCCCTGTTGTCTGGGCTAGGTTGACCAAAATTTGATTGCGAATATATTTCAATCTGTAACTTTGTTTGACGAGTCGTTTGCGTCGTTAGAAATCTTGAGACGCACTTTTCGTGATCATGTCATTTTCATTGAGTTTTGGGAACTTTGTTTTTTTTTCCCTTTCTCTATCTGTTGAAGCCATTCTGAGCATCCTGAGTTGCCTCTGTGAGTTCTGAGTTGTTCTTAGCCTTCTCTGGATCCTTTTTGGATCAGAGATGGTTGGGAGCAAGTTATGATTAAAGGGGAGTCAACATGTTGATGAACCATGCAGGTGAAAATGATTCATAGGGAATTGGCAAGTATAGTTGATGGTACACATGTATCTTGGTAGATGTATTTCATTTTATATGGACATCAATTATTAGTTTTTTGCGTGTACACAAGGAAGGATAAAGCAAGTTCGAGGATGAAGCCCATAGTGAAGAAATCCTAACTCAATGTGTGTACCATAACATTTAATGGGAGATATTTTAGAATAACCAGGAACATTACAAGAGATTGAATAGATGGAGAAGTTCAATCTACACATTTAACATGTGGAGATATCCCCAAATTCAAATTAAAGTTCATTGCTCTATAGAAAAATAACCAAAATGTATATTATGTAATTTTGCTAGGGTTTGAAATATGAAGAGTATGGATTCTTGGATAAATAAGTTGTTAGCATGTAAATAAATTCGAAGACAAACAAAATTGTAAAGGCAAACATATCTTTGTGATCATAACACTTATAACCCAACATGATCATCATTAGTCTCTCTGGCTTCTCTGTTAATTGTAAACTCATCTTCTCCTTCGAGATGAGTAGAAGCTTCTATATGATTACCTCGAGTCTCTCCATCAAAGTGGCTAGACAACTCCTAGGTGTTGGGAAACAATTTAAACAATTAAGTATATGATCAAGCCCTAAATGGTTTCACCCAATAACTTAGAAATAATTGTTAGTGTCCTTTCACGCTTGTGTGCTTCCTTCTTAATGCTAGGGATTTTATACCCAAGATTACCTCGAGTCTCTCCATGAAAGTGGCTAGACAACTCCTAGGCATTGGGAAACAATCTAAACAATTAAGTATATGATCAAGCCCTGAATGGTTTCAACCAATAACTTAGAAATAATTGTTGTTGTCCTTTCATGCTTGTGTGCTTCCTTCTTAACGATAGAGAGTTTAGACCCAAGGTTCGTCCAGAGTCGATCAACAAAAACCCCAAAGCATCGAAATATCAAACTTCATCCAAGGCTGAAGAAGGTCTCACCTGAGACACAATGAGGATCATAGGGACCAAATGATATTGTGAAAGGGATGAAGGATTAAATACACAAGTATCCATTAGGGATGGAATTCATGCACTCCATTAACATCAACTTACTATTGATCAATAAGTAAAACAATACACACACATATCCAAGTAACACATGAATGACACATGATAGATCAGAATTGTTGCAGCTTTATTATTCCTTCCATTCCATAACACACAATTATACATTAAGAAAATTATATTCAACAACAACAAAGATTCATGTCTTCTTTAGATGAATCGCCAAATTTACAACATATTGCGCCATGCACATTCCTTAGACCTCAGACATGTGACAAACTCTTACTTATATTCAGAAACATTACAATATTGCAAAGGCCCAGAGTGAGCTTGACACAGAACAAACAATAACTCAGCCAATCTTCTAAGAAAGTGTCTAATTCTCTCACCATCTAACTTTATTTATGATGTTTCTTACTTTTATAGATTCCTCTACTCGGGAGCTATGTCTCTTTCTGCTTTTCTCCACTCGCTCTACTAAAAAACTGCCTTGCATGCTTCTTCCACCTGCCTGCAATCCACATAACCTTTTGGAATTGGGGCAATCTTAATTGTCTTGCCAGCTCATATTATGTTAGCTCCACGTTTCCTTGTGTTGTTGGCAGTAATCATTCGAGAATATTTTCAAACGATTCCTTTCTTTATTTCGGTGTGTGACTTCTTGATTTATGGCACTATTGAAAAAACTCGGACCACTGCACAGCTTCATGGAATTACCTCCGCAATGAACAGAACAATGCTTATGAGTTCCTGCACAAACTCCTTAAACAGGCACTTGGGCTCATTAATGTAGCCATGGAGATCCTGCGTGAGTTGAACAATGGCCTTGGCTTCAACTATTGTGACCTGAGAAGTTGTCAGGTCAGTTGTATTGATTTTTCAATGAGGGGGTCTACAACAACTTGCACGTTGGAAAGCTACATAAACAAGAACAAGGCCTTATAGACTACAAAATTGATCATCTCAAACATACCCTGCCACTCAACCTAAGCCGCAGTGATCTCCTTCATTTTTACTGTAATTGTTAGTATCACAGTGGCACATTCCCCAGAAAGAAAAGAGGCCAAATCTCTCTTTTGTTGGGCGACCTCTATCTCAATTGCGTGAACTCGATCATGTATAATAGTTATTTTAAGAGGATATGGTGAGAATCAGGTTGGAATGTCAAGGGAAGGAGATGATATTGGGATCTGTGAACACTTTACTATGAGGGGGGTGAAGGAGCACATAAGGAATGTAGAGAAGTGGTAAGGAATTGGAATGCGGTGCTCTGTATTAAAAGGAAGCAGCCAGAATGTCGCCTGGGTTGTCATGCATGTGGAGTTATTGTCCTATATTTTCCTTGAGTTGGTTGGTACCATGTCCCATTCTGGCCATTACATTGGTCGTGATAGACGTTGATCAGCCATGGTCGAATTAATGTCGATATTTTTTTGCAATTCCTGCAATTAACTCTAGCTTTACTCTGAATCGGGCGAATCGTCCTCCTGTCAGCAGCATTAATGATCCTATATTCCTGAAATCGGATGAAGTTGATGTGGTATAAATACCTGTCACATAAATCGTTATGATAAAAAATATGTTGTCGTTGCCAAATCTTCTAAATTAATGATATCCTAGATGACCCGACACATGCATGATTTTTAATCTATGGGGGAACTTTGCATATTCATGTCCACCCCAACGATATTTCAACTATGTCTCATGTGGATGAAGTGGCCCCTAGTGGGTCGTCGCGTCTTCTCACACGACCACAACCAGTCAGCTTTCGTTAGGGAGGTACGGGAGTAGGTTCAGTCGGTTATGCTAGATCCATTGAATAACTAGTTCCTCTGCAATGATGTCAAAGTTGTTTGTTGACTCAATGGGGTTGGGGAAGAGAAGCATAGGGAACATCTCTTTGTGAGGTATGGATAAATAATCCCTATCCCTTTTTGGCGTATGTGGTTGCTTGATCTTCTCAGTGGATAATCGGGAAGCTACGGATATAGGGTGATTCTTTGGCAGTATCCGTCAGACATTCATATATCGACTATGTGTGTCCCACCGCTACTTAGCTATCCATCATATTTCACAGGGGAAAGTGTATCAACGAATATACATATCGAGTATGAAAATTTCCAACATGGATGCTCGATAGATTCCCATTCACGATAAGGTTCCTGATGCGCGGCCCACCATCGCGCAATAATTGATACAAGCACTATGTCAAGTGTGAAAGCCTTGTGATGTCCAGGAATGCAAAAAATCCATGCAATAAATGTGTCCACCGATTCTGAGCCATCATGTTGATACAATATAAATTTTTCCTCACACACTTTTGCAGAGATATGCACGCACCTCCTTGTTGAGACCTCATACAACTTCTGTTTCCACCTTTCCATGGCATCCTTACATTATGTGACATAGGACTTCATACTTCTCTAACTTAATTTACTTTTTGCGGTGGGGCTAATGAAATCGTCCTTGCACTTAGTTTCTTATATATGTTTTCAATGACCGAGATCCACACATCCTCATCCAATGGCTCATTGTATTTGTCCCCTTCATACTGATCCAGAGGTGCTACCACGTCCAGGGTGTCTGTCTCAAATGACATTTGTATCTTCTTCAAAATTAGCACTACATTATTGTCAAAGGCCTAGTCAATTCCCAACAGTCCAGGGTATGGGTCAAATTCATTCATGATATCTATGAAGTCAAAGTCATTCATGATCTCTATTAATTCAAAGTCATTCTTTGTCTTTACCCCTTCTATATTTACTTCCACTTGCTCCAGTCGACCTATGGGATATATCTTGTATTGGTTTTCCAACCGCAGTTGGATGAGAGACCATAACAATTGTGGTTTACCCATCATCTCCCTGGACTTGGTGACTTCCTTTGATTATCTTTGGTAGACCCAACATGATTCCATCTGTGTCATATCCACCAAGCTCTGCAATCATCTTGAACTCTTGTCTAATGCACTTTTTCTTACTGACCTGGCACACCTCTCTTTCTAGAAGAGGAGATGATATGGTTTCCACCACTCCTTGTTCCCTCATGCAAGTAGCTAACATGATTCCATCTATGTCATAGCCACCAACATGACTCCATCCATTTCATAGCCACCAAGCTCTGCTATCATATTGAACTCTTGGACAATGCACTTTTTCTTATTGACCTGGCACACCTCTCTTTATAGCAGAGGAGATGATATGGTTTCCACCACTCCTTGTTCCCTCGTGCAGGTAGCTAACATTTGTGTCAACGTACTTGCAACATCTAGATCACTCAGTAATTGCAAACAATAATGTAAGAAATTACTTACTTGATCCATTATGTTCATCTCATAACCTAAGTCATGTAATGCTTCTTCGCATGTTGCATGCTTCAACTCTTCAATATGATGCTCCTCAATTTCTTTATGCTTGGTGCATCACAACTCTTCCTTCCTACGTGTTTCTTCCATTGACCTTTGTGTCGCATGCTGTAAATACTCACACATGCGAGATTATTCCAAAAACCCTTGCATCATGCATTGCAGTTCTTCCCAGGTGCAAGCCTCTTCTAGCGACCTCTGTGTCGCCAGTTTTACTTATTCTCAGATTTGTGCCTCCTCTAGCGACCTCTGTGTCGCTCATTTCACTTCTTCATGGATCTGAGCCTTCTCGAGTGATCTGTGTGTTTCCTGTTGTAATTATTTGCATTCTCTTTCTTCTTTAATATATCTTTGCACATTGCACATGAACTACTTTTGTTGGGAAACATCGAACATGGGAGGGGGATGTGCTACTTTTCTGATCTCCCCCCCGGATTCTGACCTGAGCTCTTTGCCTTCTTGAATTCCCTTCCTATATTTTCTCCTCCTCAAGTTACCACCTGAAAACCAACTTCTTCATTTTTCTTCTTATTTTTGTTCGGCTCCACATGCACCATATTGAATGCATATTATCTTCCTTGCAGTTATTCATTAAGTCGGGAAAGTCCTATGTGACATGGTTAGGATTGTAGTAGTATGCACAAAGCACGTGCGGCTTGGTACAAAACCTTGATACATGACCAATTTTTCCACAATTGAAACAAGTGGGAGGTATTCCTTCCCCTCCACCATATCCTTGGCCGTGACCGTGCCCATATCCACCTCCAGGACCTCCTTGATATCCACCTCTTTCAACACCTCCACAATCACCACCCTTATGTTCTTCATGTACTTGGAATGCATCACGAGTACTGTCTTGCATCAACTGGAGTGACCAAAAATGATTAAAATCATGTGCCATAGATTTACAGAACTCATAGAACATAGTATGATGTGTCTTTTCACTAGTACAAAATGAGAGATAAGTGACTAGGCGACCAAAAAATGTGGTCAACGTAGCTTTTTCAAGGGCTAGATGACCAAAATTGATAAATTTTAAGTGATCTAACTAAAAAAGACCAAGATAAATGACCACTTTGGTCACATGATAAGAACTAAACTAAAAAAGACCAATATAAATGACCAAATTTGGTCACATGATATAACTAGACTAAAAATGACCACATAACAATTGGTCATTTATTTGGTCATTTTTAGTTGTGTCACTCCGACAATGGAAAATTATAATTTTGACAATGATTTTGTACAATTTACTAAATTCTAACACTGTAAATGGATTCAGACTGAATCCATCTGCAGTGTTAGAATTTGGTAAATTGTAGACCCCCTCACGTGTCTCTGAAACTACTCCATATAGTCAATTATTAGACTTTATATTGCACTGCATTGAGGAATTTAAATATTTGGGTGGCTTAGGAAATTGACACCAAATTAGCTATTATTTATGACGATGTCCTAGAAGCGAGCGTATATGGCTTATATCGACATGATCTTGAAAATTCCCTTAGGAATGTACTAATTACTTTGAACTAGATCCAACCATGGGAAACTACTCCATATAGTCAATTATTAGACGTTATATTACACTGCATTGAGAGATTTAATTTGGGGGGCTTAGTCATAGTAAAAATTATTCATAAGATATGTGTGAAAATGGGTGGTTCATTAATCCATATCAAGAAACGAACCAATGGAAGTTCTAATTTATAATATAAAATAAAATTATTATAGTGTACGGTAACGATGACATGGCATATAATTATATTATGGAATATTTTTCACACCACCGTGTGTAAATAAAATAACATTATGATAGTGTAATATGCACTCAGTAAGTAACTTATATATTGTCATTTGCAAACCATGTGTAATGAAGCTCGTATAGACCGACATGGCGGAGAAAGGATGGGTATTTATTGTAAAATGTAGAAACCTTGGCGAATCTTACTAGTCCTTAATATGCCAACTATAAAATGTTTGGTGATATTTTTGTAAATTTATTCAAATTTCTAAGGATTTTATATAATTTGTATAAAATTTTGGCAAATTTTAAGGTAAAATGATTTTTAAGGTAAAATAATTTTATGGAAATAATTTTTAGAATGACAATTTTTTTTTTGGGAAAAGCATGGAAAATTGTCCCATGGGCTCGCCCCTAAAATTTATCCCATGGGTGCTATGCCCTGACTGAGTTCTTCATCTGTTAATGGAGTATATTCCTGGTTGAATTCCCCATCGAATGTTAATGGAGTTCATCCTTCTCATTTAATTGGCGGGAAGGTGTGTGAAAACCGGGTTAAGGGCTTGATTTTATCTCTACGAGGAATTCACATTATATACACAATTCACTGGTTGACTTCTCCATTCATTAGTGGAGTTCATCCTGCTAATTAACTGTTAATTGGTTGTAAGGGGATTTTTTAAGTGACGATCGTTGATTTTTTTTTTGGGTTACACTATAATATATGTACCACTAATAGTAACAATGAAGATTAAAATTGCAGCGGAAAAAACTTGGAGGCTTTTGAAGAGGCGGGCGAGGGCTTCTTTAGTAGCAGAGCTAAAATCAATGTCTTCCCCTTCTTAGGTTAGTCATTTTTGTTCTCGGTATTATGTATTTGTTATATTTCCGAATGCATATAAATATCATGGATTCTAAGCTTAATTCAAGAAGAGAATAATGAGATTGATCCATAAATATGATCCATTGGGGGGTTTCTATCTTACGAAGATATAAACGTCTTCAAATTTCTTTATAAATTTTTCAATAAACTGTCCCAAAAATATTATGGAGTGGTGAGGGAAATTTAGAAACCATTTCCTATCTTCCCCTTATACAAAATGAGAAACTTCAGATCAAGTGGTTAGGAGAATTTAGAAAACATTTCATGTCTTCATAGCAAGTTTGCATTACAAATTGACATCACAAAAACTTCAAAGTACTTTCCCACTATCTTACAGAGATCTAAACATCTTGAAATTTATTTATAAATTTCTCAATAAACTGTCCCAAAAAGATTATGAAGTGGTTAGAAAAATTTAGAAACCATTTCCTATCTTCCTCTTATACAGAATGAGAAACTTCAAAGCAAGTGGTTACGAGAATTTAGAAACCATTTCTTGTCTTCATAGCAAGTTTGCATTACAAATTAACATCACAGAAATTTCAGAGCATACTTGCACTTTTCTCTTAAAAGATCTGGAAGTTTTTTTTTTTTTTTATAACAAGAACTGGTAAATATTTTCATTAAAAGGATGTGGTCAAGACCATGAAGTTACAAAAAGGAGGCTTCTTTGGACCTTCAGAGTCTTCATCTCTGATATTTAGTCCAAACTTTACAAAAAAATTCCCTACTGTCTTAGCAACATTTTTAACTATTGACCAAAAAATAGCGTTAATGTTGTATTTAGAGGTAAACAATCGATAAAAAGTACCATTTATATAGATAGACTCTTGATTCCTTCTTGACTACATGCATGCCACGTTGTTCATAACTGGCTTCCACTGGTTCATTTAGATCGGGCATTTGACTAACAATGCCTTCTGATATATTCCTCGAAGCCTTATGGAGACTGGTGGGGGGGTAAGAGTGGTTTGATTTTTTCTCCCACTGTTCTATGCATCCCTTGAGATCCTCAATTTGGATACTTTGTGCATACACTTCTTCCTACAGTTTACCTATGAGGATCCTGTGTTGGGACAGAGTTTCCAGTTCAAATGTAAGAGTAGAACTGATAACACCCATTTGAATTTTAAGCCTTTGTCAATCCGTGCACTCCCGATCAACAACTTGTTTCCCATGACCTGCAGCAGACCATGAAGGATCCATATTCTCGAGAATTCCGTGAGTACTAGAGTGTAAATCCTTCCAAGTGTTTATTATCCCAATTGTTCGGAGATACCAATTCGAAGAGTGAAAGAGGAGTTTCTCCAGCGAGGCCTAGGGTAGATGGAACTGCAGAGCCGCCGAGTAA
>ML803626.1:220198-269163 GCA_009831015.1 Picea engelmannii
ATAATTAGGAAGTACATGGCATTCATCCTTGCGATGCCCCTTAGTGCGACATGTGGTACACCAAATGTGCTCGCGCACGACTTTCATCTTTTCCAAATATTTCAACTGCATTATGAGGCTGGTTGGTTGCGACTTTGCTTGCACTAATCCTATCGACGTCTATGCCCCTCCTGGTGTAGCTTCTAAGCGCATTGAAATTTCTACCACCTCCACTTGATTCGTGACCGTCTGTTGGGTCAGCGGGACTTGGATATGAGGAGGCAACCCCGAAATAAACCACTCTTGATGTTGCATGTCTTGGATTTGGAACGTCAACCTATCCAATAGAATCTTAAACTAATGGTCATAATCCCACACAGTTTCTCCTTGTTGTTTCTTAATCTCAGTAATACACTGAGATTCAGACTTAGTCTTTTGAAATTCCTTTAGTAAATCCCTTTTGATCTCCATCAGAGACCTTTTATGTCCTACCCACGCAATGGCCTTGTACTTCATGTACCAAATCAAGGCTCTATCCATGAACGTGGTTTCCAGCTGCGTGATCTTTTTTGTTTCATCTGTAATCCTCTTCATATACCATATTGATTCACCTATGAACCAATGTTGTTCCACGTCATCCTTACCCATTTTGTGGAACATAGGAAACCTCAGGGTGCTATCCTAATTAGCCATCTTCACTCTCAACCAAAATCCTATGATCTGATCGTTGGTTGTCAAACTCCTTGCTACTAATACCCCTATTGTTGAAGTGGCAATGGCTTCACCTTCTTCTTCACTTGCCTCTTCTCTTATGTCTTCTTCTACTCTTTCTCCTACTCCAGTAGCTTCACTATTTGTTTTTCTTTCTTCTTGATTACAAACACACAAGGAGGGTGGTTCCAAGGGGGGGGGGGATTCCATCTCCTTCTGACATTTTTTGTGAGGGGACCCAAAGAGTTTCCTACTTGCATCCATTCAAGACCATCTACAATTTTCAATTCATCTCCCCCATCACTAGGGTATCCTTCATCTTCCTCTTCTTCTCATGTGCCTCTACTATTGGTTCTAGAGGCCACACAATAGAATTAGTAGTAGTTTGCCTTTTCATCCATTCATACAAAAAACAAGGGAATTTTAAAAAGAACATTGCATGCATATCAATATAAATATATTTATCTTTTCATCTCTCCACATTCACTCTTAGACCCTGAGTTTCTCGTAGGCCAAACTAATGCTCCTTTGCAGTTAGCCAGTGTTGAATTTCCTATTGAGACGGATACCACCTCATATCTTGCCTTCATCATTCCCTACAAGAATTTCAAGTCCTAGCAATAGAACCATTTGTTGTTTTCATTTCACACTTGTGAGCATCCTTCTTAACGTTGGAGATTTTAGACCCAGGGTTCATCCAGAGTCAACCAACAAAAAACCCAAAGCGTTGGTATATCAATCATCAGCCAAGGCCAAAGAAGGTCTCACCCGAGACTCAATGAGGACCATAGGGACCATCTAGTCTTGTGACGAGGATCAAGGATTAAATACACAAATATCCATTCAGGAAGGCATTCATGCGCTCCATTAACATCAACTTACTATTGATCCATAAGTAAAACAATACACACACATATCCAAATAACACATAAATGACACATGATAGATCAGAACTGTTGCAACTTTATTATTCCTTCCATTCCATAACACACAAGTATACATTAAGAAAACTTTATTCAACAACAACATAGTTTCATGTCTTCTTTATATAATTCCCCAAATTTACAACATATTGCACTATGTGCAATCCTTAGACCTCATACATATCACAGACTCATACTTATATTCAAAAGCATTACAATATTGCAAAGGCTCAGAGTGAGCTCGACATAGAACAAACAATAACTCAATCAATATTCTAAGAAAGTGTCTAACTCTCTCACTATCTAACTCTATTTTTGATGTCGTTGCTTCCTTTTATAGCTTTCTCTGCTCAATAGCTCTGTCTCTTTCTACTTTGCTTCACTCGCTCTATTGACAAAATTGCCTTGCACGCTTCTAGCACCTGCCTTCAGTCCATGTAGCCTTCTGGAACCATGGAAATCTTGACTGTATTGACATCTCATCTTCTATCAGCTTCATGTTCCCTTGTGTTGTTGGCAGTAATCATTCGATACTATTTTTCGACGATTTCTTTCTTGATTTCGACATGGGGCTTCTTGATTTCCAACACTACTGACAAAACTTAGACCAACACGCATATTTCATATCTTAGACTTGGTGCATGATATCAAAACTTGGTTCGACGCATGTTTCTTGTCATTCTCTATGCATTATCTTAGGCATGTGAAAAACTAGGATTGGTGCACACAACTTTATTTGTGCACGCACGAGAAATTAACCCAAAACTTTGGGTGCCAACAATAGTAGAATATATGCAAACCTTACCAAATGGAGCTTGTCATCAAATATTATAGTGCTTATGTAAAACCCCTATTTTTAATCCTCAATATTATAATGTAATTATATAAATGTGAATTAGGCTGGTGAGTTGATATGTTTGGGGCAAAGAGCTTGAATTAATTAATATGGCCAATGGTCGAACTATGTATTATGTACGTTGAAATAATTAATAAAAATAATAATCACTCGTTGCGATACGATATGGATGAAAATAATGGGGGGATATGATTCCACAAGAGAAGGGGGGATAAAGGGGGATCCAAGGGGAAACCCATGTCATTTTCCCAAGCTAATTTATTATTTACTAAATAATCCTCCATTTGACTTCTTAGACACTCAATCATTGGATTCATGTAAGAGGTTGGGTGTGAGAATTCACATCCCTTATTTATTGGGAGCATGGAGATGATGTAAAATCATATTTGGGTAGAGTGAGAATCAAGCAAGAAAGGGAGAAGAAGGAATTGGGTATGGAAAAGAGAGGACAATATTACATGCATATTTTGGGCAACAAGAGAGGAGTTGAGTGTTGGGAAGAGCACCAACCATGTTGTGCTCAAGGACAACTGTTATTGGGATGTGTTTATGTTGGAAATATGACTTGTGTATCGGAAAAAAATTGGTTCTAACCCCATAGTGTGTTTCCTGAAGGTTGTTGTGAGCACTCGACTTGGAGTAGTTGAGCGTTCTTGCAGTCCCCAGTTTTGAGATTCCTAGACAATCGAGTGCATTGGAATCTTTGATAAATTAATGGTACAACCCAAGAAACTATGAATAAAGAAGAGGGTACATTCCTTGGGTTGTGCAAGTTGTGGGGAAAATATACTAGTACATATGGGGTCAAAGTCCGACAGGGAGTTCTGACGATATGGATAAAATCAACCTTACCATCAGAAATTACAAATTAATTCTCAAAATTTTGTTATATTTTTTCTTGGTTCCTTGATGTTCATTGGACTTGCGACGAAGATCATTAGTCATTGGAATTCCAAGTCTCCTTTGACGGTTTGCAATAAAAAATCATTTTCGTGGCCCACTCAACTACGACTAAAACCTCTTGTATCTGGGCAAGATGACTCATGCCGCCACGCTGACATCACCATCATGACCCCACCACTGCCCCATGGTCTATCACTTTGGCACCCACATGACACTGCCATGTCAATAAAGTATTTGTCTCATGGGTATGTTTGGCACCTTGGGCCTTAATTGTGCCAGCTAAGGGGGATAAAAATGTTTGTCCCGGGTTTATTATGCCCGCTAAGGTGTAACATGTTGTCTCTAGATCGCAATTAAACATGAATAGATGAGATTTATTGGAAGGGACAAGGATTATTGGGTGAATATAGTGCAGATTAAAATTTTGCATGATGTAGGAAAGTTGGACAATACCTTACACAGATCAGTTGTGCCACCAAATAGGCTATGAGTGAATATGAAGTCATAAGTTATTTAATACACCAAGTGATGTCCTATGATGGCTAGTCTTGATCGATACTACCACGTCCCAAAATTACCCCTTTTTATAACAAAGGAACACTAGTCCATGGTATTATAATTATCCCAATTAATCGTAGTCACGTTCTACATTTTGGCTCTTTTTCAATGATATTCTCTGTTTAATTTTGCTCGAAATCTAGGAGAAATTGTTGGATCTTCATATTTGAGTGGTTAATTTAGTATAATCTGAGTGCCCCAGGGGTGTTTTAGGATGTTGAATCCATTTATGCATTTAGAAATGCAATTTAAACAACATAAAATTGTGATTTTTCCCATATTTAGATCACCAGATTCTGGTGAAAAATGCCAAAACGTAGAACGTTTAGAATACACCACCATGAGGGGAACTTGGGAAGGATTTAGGTGGCCAGATCAGAGGTCATAGTACTGCACCCGTATGCATATGGTGCCACTAGTCAAGAAGAAGCACACTGCCTCAACATCGATAGTCCAGGAGGCCCCAAGACAGAGAAAGGGGGAGTCTCCAGTAGTAGTGGGATGACCAAAGGAAAAGGAACACATATTGAGTGGTAGAATCGATGATTCCAACACTGATGAGGGACTACGACATTACAGGGAGAAAACAGACAAATTAGTTTGCGAGAAGGAACATGTCCAGATGGGTTGGACCAAATGGGCATTGAAGGTGTTTGACCTAGGTACAGGATACCGCGACAATTGATTCGTAACAAGACCATAACTCATGGTGAACATATACTTGGTTGTATAAATCATGTCCATCCCCACCATAATCCTTTGCCTCAATCCAGTCCATAATACATCATCAACCATTAACCATCTCTTCCACCGCTCTCTTCCCTCCTGGTGGTGCACCCTCCATATCCATACCACACTATGTATCTTCCATTAGACTCGTCATTGCACTACCAAGTTTGGAACCCATTCGCACTGTAATATTCTTCAGTACCACCCCAAAATGTGAAGCTGGCAACTGGATAAAACACACTTCTGAGTTTTGATTGCGGCATACGACTAGCTACAATAAGGTAGATTTTTCCTCAAGTAAGCATCACCTTAGAGTTGTAACAATTGGCTCAAGGACTTGTGAATACATGTAAAGTTAATTATGATCGACTTATGTAATTGACCTATGGGTCGAGGTGGTCCCCATGGGGAACATAATATATAAGGTTGTAATTAGAGAGATAGGAAAGGAGAAGCTTGTTAGAGAGACCTTAAGAAGAATCTTCAGAGAGAAGAAAGTTGTAGAATCTGTAATACAATTTGCCTAGTTTTGTAATGGAGATTGTAACTATGATGTCTGTGATGTAAAGAATCAAAGATCCTACTATTACAAGGAATTAATAGAAGATAAATCATGTTTTGACTCATAATTGTCTTATATGTAATGTTTGTTGTGATCTTTAGTTTAAGAGATATTTAATGCATCTTTATAATAATGTATGAATCTAGATTCTACCTACAGAAAATTATATTACAAGTTTTTTTGTTTCAAGACAAAAATCATTGTATTGGTATTTCTAGTGGAACTCAAATATACATTGACTGCCCCTTCTACTTTTAACATTAGAAGTCATTTCCTTTATATACAACCTCTATCAAATAAGACTATAACATATCCTTATGCATTTGACTCTTACAATCATCCTTATACATATCTCTCTGTAAACGAATAATTCCACAACATCATACTGATTCTAACACAAAACCATGAGACAAACTCTCTCTAACTTTACATAAACAAAAAATAAAACATGAACAAAAATCCATTCATCAAAAAAGTTGTAAGAGTATCAAATATGTATGAGTATGGTCCTTAATCTCATGAACAAGCAAAAAACCTCCCTCCAAAATGAGTGCTTCCTTTGATAATTGGTCAACTTTGTGATTGAATTATCGGTAAACATGAGCAAAGCACACCTCTTCAAAAATTAATTTATTTTCCATAATCCTATTGAAAATAGGCCCTAGCTCCAAGTTAGAAATGTTACTTTTACCATTTACCTAGTTGATCAGAAGTTTGGAGTCACCAAACACTTGTAGCCTCTTAACTTGCCTACCCATTGAAACCTTAAATAGGATCCACGGGGAATAGAGTTTTGCTTTATTTTTTGTGCCCAAACCTGCCCCATACTTTAGAAAAAAATAATGTCATTATCTAGATAAAGAATGGACCCAGCTCCACAAGTTCCCAGAGTACCCTAGCATGCTCCATCAAGAAATCCCCAAGGCTTAGTGTGATCTATAATCGGTTCTTGAAGGCTTCTTGGAGCAATATTCTTTGGTTGCTTCATTCCTTCCCCATAATATATTCTAATGTGATGTGAAATTATTCCTAATTGTGTCTCCTTCTCTTAACAAATCAACTTGTTTATGGTTAACCATATGCCCTATAACACATACCCAAGTAGTGCTCTATGTGAGGAAACAAACTTATCAGTCATCTAGAATTCCATACATTCCAGTAGATTTAATTTATCCCGATGAATTTGTAATTTGAAACTATTGGTAATTTCCATCCATACAACTTTGTTGAATTGGTAGGAAATGAATAAATTATATTACAAGTGACCAAATTATATTTAAAGTTTACCTTGTAATTTGGAATGTCAAAATTGTACTAAGTGACCAAATTAAAATGCACACCCAAGCTTTCTCATAGCTCCATAAATTGTTTTATAAGTTTTAAGATGGATTTAGATATATGGTAAATTTACGTATGTCATCTAAAGTGCAATTGAAGAACATGAGGGGTTGTTTTCATGCACCTAGATTTGGGATTTCATGTAACTTTGAAGGCAAAAATACAGTAAAATGCATGCCCTAGTCTCAATTTTGACCCAAATGGAGTTGTTCAACTTGCAGAAGGTGTAGTTTGTGACATTACACGTGCCTATAGAATTATATTGGAATTTAGAGAAGGGTGAAATATACATTTTGGTTTGGGGTTACAAGCTTGAACTAATACGTAGTGTTACATGTACAACTTTGAAATGCTTTATAGTGATAGATGATAGATTAATGATTCCACAAGTGAAATATTGTGATTGTGGACTGTTGTTGTATATGAAGATACACAATAGTTTATTTATGCAAGAATTCTTTCATATTACGATTTAAGATTAGGGTTGCATATAATTTGTTGTTGCTAAAGGTAAATAAATTGCTTAGAATTTTTGTTGTTCCATTAAGGACCAACCACCTTAATATTGGGTAGGGAAAAACAAAGATAATTGGTACAAGCTTAAGCCAATTCCCACTTTAGTATGGAAAAATTGAAAATCCATGTTTAATAAAAATTCAAAAAATTGACCTCATTTACTTGAGGTTTCTGATATCTATTTCCCATTAAATTTGAACCTTATGATTGAATCTAAAATACCAGTTGTAGTTGAATATATTTCACTTCTGTAAAACCAAAATCACTAGGTAACCCAAGAAAATGAACACTCGAATACTGCACTTTGTTGGTGGGTTTTGGTCACAAGGGTGGATAAATCCCCCTTAAGTTCAATAGTGTTAGGATATTTAGACACTTAGGAATTAGTTAAGATCAACTTGGTCTAATGTGTCGTTAGGTAAAAGTGTGTTTCTTAGTGTGTTTCTTTAGTATGCATTAGTATGTGTTTGTAGTTAGGTAATCTGACAATCATGATATGTTCCCGACATAGAGTGATCTGATAGTTCATATTCTCCTCGATCTTAATGACTACATTGATATGTGGCTTAACACCTAATTGATCCATGATCTCTATTTAAATAGCATGGAGGGTCATTTTCCAATGGTCGATTGTGAGAAACTCTCTTGTAAATATCTCTATAAATTTTTTCTTTTGCATTAATAAATTTCTCCAAGTGGTCGCATTCGCTGGGGCTGTGAATGTTTCCCCATAAGGGTTTTACCATGTGAAAACATTGATGTGTTGATCTTTGATCTAGTCGTGTGAGTGGTTACTGAAGTTTTATTTTCTCTGTTGGAATACCTATGTTGTCGAACATGGTATCATAGTGCATTTGAAGACTAGCTCCTATTGTAGATTGAGATCGTGAAGCCATGTTGCCACATCTCTAGTTTATGCCATTTTCCATACATTTCTTAGCTAAGAGGACTATTACTTTGTGTCCAGAGTGCTTGTTTCATTGAGAAACTCCTTTCGTTTCACTCGAAAAGGTTTTCTTTTTCCCAAGATACAACCATGTCAGTCATATCTGGAGGTATAAAGCATGAATACGCTCTTTTTAAATTTTTGCAGAGATCATTTTTTTATTTTTTGTTTTTTATTTCCAGGTCGCTACTCTTTTCAATTTATGTATGCTCTTTTCCCTGCACTTTGTGTGATCTCGGAAAATCAGAAACATAGTGGAAATGGTTTTCTTATCTGTGCATGCTCTTTTTCGTGCACACTTTGTGATCTCGATAAATTAGAAACAGAGGGAAAATTTGCATTTTCCAGGTAAGCTAATCGAGATCTAACCCTTGTTGCTATCGAGAATCAGATTTTTTTTCTTGTGTGAAAATAGTTTTTTATGAGCACGCTCTCCAAGGTCATCTTCCACAACAACAAAAAACACCCTCAATCCTCCTTCTATTCAATATAATATGTTTTGCACTACCTCACTTGGTTAAAAGTTGCGATATTAAGTAAGAGGTCTTGAGTTCAAGTCTTTTTTTTATTACTTTTTTTGAAAAAGTTCATGCATCAATTGTAAACTATATTTCACTTAAATTATAAAAGTGAATGACTATAAGTAGCTTTAATATTTTAAGTTATTTATTTTGCATGCAACTTTCATTTATAAAGAAACTTCATTGTAAAAATGATCCCTGCTTATTCTATAAAAATGGGTCACTTTATAAGAAACTTATTGGTAAAAGTGAGGTTATTAGAAGGAGGAGTATCACCACATGGACTAACTTCTACTTGCCACGTGACCCTTTGGTTACTGTTTAATTTTTTTTTCAAAAGGGCATAGCTTTCACATCCAAAGTTTGTTTTCAATGCATTTTTTTTAAATAACCTATTTTTTCGAGATATTTTGATCCAGGTGGATATCGATGGCCACCCACCTTCTCCAACTGGCTCAAAACAGTTTTATGGCAATTTTGGTAATTTACTATTTTTAACATTTTTTTGGGTCTTGAACTTTCGGAGCCGTTTTGAGGCCCTAAACGATGTTTTTTGAGAAAACGGGGAGCACCATGGATCTTTCCAATGAGCTATCGAGTGCCCCAAACGAAGATTGTATACAAAATTTACGCCCCTGGTAAGTTGGTGTATCAACTACCCCCATTGGGGCCCACAAACCTTTTGGCTTTTCATCTTCTGGGGTTAGGGTTTTGGATTTTACTTATGTTAAAAAGGCCCTTAGAGCCTCATTGTAATAATCATCTTCTTGTGAATGCGAGTAGCCATCACATCTCTTCTCAGACATAAGTTGCCACCATTCTATCGACTCTTTCACTCTGTATTTTTACAGTCTCTGTACATTTATTTCATTAATAGAAATCGTGTATTACAGTATATATGTGTTTATGGTTGCATCTCTAATAAATTTATGTTATATTATTGGATATCTGCGATATATCTGTGCATTTCTTTATTATATCTTCACTCTCATTTCGTTCCAAAAATAATCAGGATCAACTTTCCATCCAGACCATCAATTTCATTGTTTAAATCCATATAATATGCATATTTAATATGGCTTCTCCCAATGATATTTTGCTTATCGACAGCAACTACTTTAATGGAAATACCATATGGATGATTTATTAAGAAGTAACAGACTGTACTAGATTACATTGGGAAAAGAACAAGAACCCACTAGTGATGACAAGTATGCCAAATATATTAATAGGAATGGTGAAGCTCGTGGACTAATCAGAATGTTCATCTCTTCTGATTTCAGGTTCACCTTAAAGAAATTAATGCCCCCAATAAATTTTGGGAAAAGCTTGATGTTGTGTTTGGTAAACACAATATTATTTGAGTTCATTAGTTGGAGAATCGTTTATGACTTTAATTCCAAATGATTTTCCTTGCATTGAAGATTACTTATCTAAGTTCAAAACACTCAGATTTTTTGTATCGAGTGCCAACTAAATATGAAGGAAGATCGATCCATATATGTTATTCTTTATAATCTTGATTGTGCATATTATGTTTTTGTATCTACCTTTTATGCCACTAGAGAATATCTGGGGAGTGCTTATAAAGAACTCTTTCTTGAGTCCTTCTAAAATTCTCTAATTCGAGAGTAATATAAACTTGTGCAACTTGGATTGATCAACACTATAGGTACATCCAAAAAAACCTTAGTGTCCCAATAGAAAGATAAATACAAGAATCCCAAGAAGCAACATCCTTGCCACAACAAAAATCAAAACAAGGGTCCCAAACCCTCTCAGCCGACTTCTGCTCTTAGTGGTGACAAAAGAGCAAAATCTAAAAATAAAAAGACTGACAAACATTGCAACTTTTGTGGGAAATATGGTCTTGTGGAGTATGAATGTTTTAAGGAGATGGAAGCTTTATAAGAAACAATGAAGAATCACAACATCAATATTGATTCTTTTCCTTCTAACTCTTCTTCTCGTGGACATGCACTTTGTGCTTCTAGTTTCTCCTTCAATGTAACTTCTACTTCTTCTTTTGATGAGTGGCTTATTGATTCTGGAGCATCTTATCATATGGATAAGGATAAAGCCATATTTTTTGCTCTCAATGAATGTAACACCAAGAAAATATGTTTTGGTGATGATATATCTCTTAGTGTTGTAGGGTATAGAACAGTTCAGGTAGATAATGATCATTTCAATGATGTATTATGTGTTCCAAGTCTTTCCTGCAACCTTCTATCAATATATAATATTACTCATTTAGGTGAAGGTAAAACTGTAGAGTTTTCACCTCACCAAGTTGTAATCAAGGATCTAAAAGATCCTATGCATGTTCTTGAAACTGGAATTATTTATGATATTACAAGGTTGTACAAGTTTGATAACTTTGGGCCATCATCTTTTCCATCAGTTTTTGTTTCTCATAGAAATGACTTGAGCAAAATTTTGCATGAGCGGTTTGGTCATCTAAACTATCTCTCATTGCAACAACTATGTAATTAGCAGATGGTGACTAGTCTTCCTCTTATTTCTTGCAGAGATGGTGTTTGTGCCAGTTGTGTTCTCGGCAAACATCAAAAATCATCGAGATAGTTTTGAAAAACGTGCCTCTTGCAACGCCTTGGCCCCTTTGCAGCTTGTTCATGGTGACTTGTGTGGTCCACTTTCTTCACCTTTTTTTTTCTGGGTGCAAGTATTTCTTAATTTTCAATGATGACTTTTCCAAGTGCACTTGGGTTTACTTCTTAAAACATAAGATCAAAGTTTTTTACAAGTTTTTTGCCTACAAGGCCCTTATAGAAAAGCAATCTAAACATCAACTTCAAAGGCTAAGAAAAAATAATGGAGGTGAATATGTAAACAATAATTTTACAAGTTACTATAGTGCACAAGGCATTGAAATGCAACACATTGTTCAATATACGCCACAATAAAATAATGTTGGCGAGAGAAAGAACCACACATTAAAATAAATGGCTAATTGTATGCTCCAATCTAAGGGATTAAGTCTAAAGTATTGGGAGGAAGCCATTAACTGTGCAAATTACATAGTAAATCACACTCCCACAAAGACTCTTAAAAATATAACATTGAAAGAAGCATGGAATAACATTAAGCCAGATGTAAGCCACTTCCATGTATTTGACATTGTAGCATGGGCTCACAACCTAAAAGTGAGAAGTGTATTTTTGTTGGTTATTTTGAATATGTCAAAGGTTACAGTCTTCTTCAACCTCATTCCAATGAAATTATTATTCAAAGAGATGTTAAATTTTATGAAAATCTCTTGGCTTGCGAGCCTAATTTGGTGTTTGTGCCTTCTTTGACCTGCGATCCATATTCAACATTTGTGCCTTCTTGTGTTTATATTATGGTTTCTTCTTCTTTAGATGATGACATTGAGGATGAAAATCCACCTCTGCTTACTCACCTTCCTTCATATGAATCCATTGAACATGACCCTGAACCAACACCATCGCTTTCTAGATGGGTCTCTTCAACACAAGAAGTAGTTGGTGATCTTGTCGGTGATCCTTCATATTATCATCAGAGATGTTCACAGTTCCAATGAGCCTCTTCTCTTTTGGCTCAATTTTCAGAGACTCATGATCCAAAGACATTTGCATAAGCTTCAAGTCATCTAGATTGAGATACAATAATGAATGAAGAGTATCATTCTTTAATGGAAAACGATACTTGGGATCTTGTACCTCTTCCAAAAAGAACAAAACTTGTGAGATGTAAATGGGTCTACATAACTAAGTATGCATCAGATGGAAGTGTTGAAAGACACAAGGATCGGTTAGTTTCCAAAGGATTCTCCCAAGTTGAAGGCATTGAGTATAATGAAACCTTTTCCTCTGTAGAAAAAATAAATTCCATCTTCCTTGTTCTAGCCCTTGCAGCCTCACATAAATGGGAGGTCCATCATATGGATGTCAAATCCACCTTCTTGCATGTGGATTTGCAAGAAGAAATATACATGGAACAACCTCCTGGCTATATCTAGAATGAATCCAACCTTATTTTTTTCTTAAGAAATCTATTTATGGTCTTAAGCAAGCCCCTCAAGCTTGTTATGCCAAAATGGATAGCTTTTTTCTTGATACTGAATTTTCTAGATGTTATGTTAACCCTGATGTCTATACCAAGAAAGTAGGAAGCCATCTCATCATCCTTTTCTTTATGTTGATGACCTTATCCTCACTGGTAGTGAACGAAACTTTTAAACCATGTGAAAACCAACCTTAAGAATAAATTTGAAATGATTGACTTAAGCTATTTTCATTATTTCCTTTGCCTCCAAGTTTTGCAAACCAAGGAAGGATTTTTTATTTCCCGGTCTAAGTATGCTTGTGACCTTCTTCGTCTCTTTCACGTGGAAGATTCAAAACCAACACCTTCTCCCTTCCAATATGGAGTCAAACTTGTTGCTACCCGTACTTCTCCCCAAGTTAATGCCACTTTGTACCATTGGTTAGTTGGTAGCCTCTTATACTTGAATCATACACATCCTGATATTTCCTTTGTTTTTGGTCTTGTTGGCTGGTATATTCAAACACCACATGAAAGCCATTTAAAGTAGCTGAAAGGATACTTCAGTATGTCTAGGGTACAATTCAATTTGGGATACATTATAGCTCATAGGGGACTCCTTTATTGGTTGGTTTCACTAATTCATATTGGATTGATGATCCTGATGATCGAAAGTCTACTACAGGTTATGTTTTCATCCTTGGTTCAGGACCTATCACTTCAGCCTGTAAGAAACAATAGGCTATTTCTCTTTCTTCAGGAGAAGTAGAGTACCGAGCAATGTTTAATGCAAGTCAATAAGCCGTGTGGCTTCAACGGATCCTTTTAGAGTTTGGATTCTAGCAGTGACATTTGACCACCCTTTCGTGTGACAATTAGAGTTCTGTCAAGCTTGCTAAAGATCCAGTTCAACATTAGTGCAAAAAACACATTGAGATACACATGAACTTCATCATAAAGCTCATTCATGATCGAGTTATTGAAGTGCTATTTTTCCCTTCAAAAGATCAAGTTGCAAACATTTTCATAAATTCTCTTACAAAAGTGAATTTTTCCAAACTTCAATCTATGTTAGGAGTTTAGGAAGTTGTCATTACAGGGGGATAGGTTATAATGCCTCCTCTCTTCTCCTATTGGGATGCCTTTGTAAATCCTTTAATCCTATCCTAAGTTGTTCTTAAGGGGGGATGTTAGGATATTTAGACACTTAGGAGTTAGTTAAGATCAACTTGGTCTAATGTGTCATTAATTAAAAGTGCATTTCTTTAGTATGGATTTGTAGTTAGGTAATCCAACGATCACGATATCTTCCCAACATATAGTGATACGATGATTCATATTCTCCTTGATGTTAATGGCTACATTAATGATCCATGGTTTAAAACCCAATTGGTTCATGATCTCTATTTAAAGAGCATGGAGAGTCATTTTCTGATGATGGATCGTGAGAAACTCTCTTGTAAATATCTAAGTAATATTTTTCTTTTTCATTAATAAATTCCTCCAAGTGGTCGTCTTGGTTGGGGCCGTGCCACTTGTTTTTTATAGGGTTGTTGGCTGGAAATAGGTAGATGAAGTATCGGAGGAAATCACTCACTTTCGAATCCTTTCAAACTCAGTCAGGATGGCCTTCCATCCTTGCCTCCCATCATTTTATTATGTATGCCTATTGACTTTTATTTTAGGGCTTTTACCATTTGAAAAAATCAGTGTGTTTATCTTTGATCTGGTTGTCTAAGTGGTTACTAAATGTGTTCTTCCTCTGTTGGAATACATTTGTTGTCGAACATGCTATCAGAGCACATTTGAAGACTCGCTCCCATTGTAGATCAAGATCGTGAAGTCATGTTGTTTCATCTTTGTTTTCTTCCATTTACATACATTTATGGATTGAGAGGACTGTTCCATTACATCTGGAATGCTCACTTCAGTTAGGAATGCTTTTCGTTTCACTCAAAAAGGTTTATGTTTTCCCAAGATACAACCATTAAGGACCAACCACCTTAATATTGGCTAGGGAAAAGCACACAAAATTGGTACAGAGTTAAGCCAAATCCCACTTTAGTATGAAAAATTTGAAAATCCATGTTTAATGAAAATTGAAAAATTTGACCTCAATTACTTGAGGTTTCTGATATCTATTTCCCATGAAATTTGAACCTTATCACTGAATCTAAAATATTATATGTGGTATAATATGTTTCACTTCTGTAAAACCAAAATCATTGGGTAACCCAAGAAAACGAACACTCAAATAATGCACTTTGTTGGTGGGTTTTGGTCACAAGGGTGGATAAATCCCTCGTAATCTCAATAGTTGTGGGTTGAGCCTCAAGAAAAATAGTGATGGATTTAAAACAAACCCTAGATTTATTTGCGTATATCAAATCCTACTTTAGATAATATATAAAAATCCAAAGCATGAAATGAAAGCTACCTAACATTAAATTTCATGAAATTATGCACATTATGCAAGTATGCTACCTAACATGAAATTATGCACTTTATGCACATTGTCCTTGTGAAATTTCATGAAAATAGGGCATTGAGGAAAATGCACGTCATGTTAAGGAAAAATGTAGGATGTATATATGTTGTTGTGTCCCCATAATTTGGTGAAGGGTGAAATATACATTTTGGTTTGGATTGCATGCATGAACTAATATGTATCGTTGCATATACAACTCTAAAATGCTTTATAGTGATAAATGATAGATAGATGATTCCATAAGTGAAATATTGTTGTTGTGGATTGTTGTTGTATATGAACATACCCAATAGGGTATTTATGCAAGAATGCTTGCATATTATGCTCTCTCTCTCTCTCTCTCTCTCTCTCTCTCTCTCTCTCTCTCTCTCTATATATATATATATATATATATATATATATATAGAGAGAGAGAGAGAGAGAGAGAGAGAGAGAGAGAGAGAGAGCATGTACTAAGTGCTAGTTATATATATTTTATCCATGTATTGGATTATGAATGGTCATGGTATGAAAATTACCCTTTGTGGAGGAAATTGGGCAAATGTTGCATTTGTAGCTTGTGTATGTATTGTAATTTGCATGAAAAATTATTATGTTACAAGCCATATGCATACTTCATACATGTATACAAAGATCCTTCTAATCCAGAGATACTTCTAATCCAGGAGACAAAGATGGAGGAACTAGACTTCCTCCAAGCAACGAAAGCCCTTTGGAAAAAAATCCAAGGAATAGCAATAAGTGCAAGAGGCGCCTCAGGAGGTCTTGGAACCCTCTGGGACACCGCGAAGTATGATATAATATCATCTGAAGCATGCCTGCATTGGATTTTCACCAGTCTTCTACACAAAGAGATGGGCCGACTAGTAAGTATTTTCAACCTCTATGTCTTGGTCTTAATTGGGGAAAAAAGAAACTGTTGGGTTTCGATTAAAGAATTTCTACTCTCAAATGACCTAGAAAATATCATTATTGKGGGGGATCTCAATGTAACCCTTGTCGTGGGTGAGAAAAAAGGTGGGTCCATTGTGMAAGACCTTGCTAGGGAATGGGTAGAAGATATTATGTTAGATTGGGATTTGGAGGATRTCAAACCCACCAGGGGAAAATACACATGGTCAAACAAGAGAGTGGGACCARGGCATATTGTTTCCAGACTAGACAGGTTCTTAGCCCAAAGCTCCTTCATGCTCTTGGGCCTATCACTCTCAACTAAAATCCTACCACACAGTGTGTCAGATCATAAGTCAATCTTGTTAGAGATCTCACGGGATAGAAATCTAKGGCCTATCCCATTYAGATTTAGCCCCACCTGGCTTCAATACAAGGGCTTCCAGGACTTGGTTGCCAAAATCTAGAACGAGAAGGTCAGTGGATCCCCATTTTATGTCTRGGAAGAAAATCATAGGAAGCTCAAGGTAGCGCTAAAAGGCTGGGCTAAAACCCAAAAGAATCCAATTATTAAACGRCAAGAAGCCCAAAAACAACTAGAAGACCACCARTTGGAAATGGAAGGACATGAGACAACTCAAGAAATTATCGACCAAGAGGACCATCTCCAAAGGACATGGCATCAAGCCTGCATAGAGGAGGAAAGGTACTGGAAATAGAAATCAAGAAGCCTCTGGCTGGAAGCTGGAGACAAAAATACCAGCTACTTCCACAAGCAAGTTAAAGTAAGAAAGCAATTCAAGACAGTCAATGAAATTCATGTTCTGGACCAGGTTATATAATATTTTGAAGGCATAAAAATTGTTGTGGTAGAAGCCTTCGAAGGTCTTTACACGGAGACTCAAATGACCCTATTAGACTCAAATGCCTATCCGCTCTCCCTAGTACCAACCACTATCCAAGAGGACGCCAACAACAAGCTATTAGAGGAAGTAAACCTACAAGAAATAAAAGAGGCCCTCGACCAGATGAATCCGGACAAGGCGTCGGGACCAGATGGCTACACAACTAGATTTTATCAAAGATGTTGGGATATAATAAAATTAGATCTAATTAAATTGGTCCAGAAATCTCAGAAATGCAGCAAGATAGGAGGAGGAACAAATTCGTCCTTCCTAGATCTCATTCCTAAAGAAAAGGGAGAAACAAGTTTTGAAATATTTCGGCCAATCTCTCTATGCAACACAAGCTACAAATTAATCACAAAAATTATAGCCAACTGAATTAAAAAAATCCTCCCCGCTATCATCTCGGAAAACCAAGGCAGGTTCATCAAAGGACGACAAATAGTGGATAACATCATCCTGGTTCAGGAAGCGCTACACTCAAGAATTCAAAGAAAATACAAAGGTATGATTATAAAGCTCGATCTCGCAAACACGTTTGATAGAGTCAGGCATAACTTCTTGTTTAAATTCATGGAAAATTTTGGCTTTTCTCCAGCCTTTATAAATTGGATAAAAGCTTGCATTGGATCCCCCTAGATCGCCCCTCTCATAAATGGTCCAGCAACAAATTTATTTCAAGCTTTTAGGGGCCTTTGGCAAGGTTGTCCCCTCTCCCCACTTCTCTACACAATTCAAGCCTCCGTGCTCAGCTTCCAACTCGATCACTGCCAGATTCATAACAATCTCTTGGGCCTGAGAATAGCCCCAGGGGTAAAAGACATCAACGACGCCCAATTCGTGGATGATACCTTATTGTTGGGAGGAGAAAGTGTGCAGACAACGAGGAAGTTTAAAGTGGAGCTGGACACTTACAATGAGATCTCAGGAAGCGAAATAAGCCTGCCCAAAAGCAAGATCTACGGATGGAACACCTCTCCAAGGGTAATGTTGGAGATATCAAGAGTCCTAGTAATGGAAATTTGCACCAATTGAGACTCTTTTAAATACCTGGGAGTACCAATATTCAGGACCAAGCCAAAGGCGTCTCAATGGCTCTTGCTGATAGACAAATTAAAAGAAAGAATTAACTCTTGGGGAGAAAATTGGTTAAACCTCGCTGGTAAAGTTTTTCTCACCAAAGCGGTATTAGGAAGCATCTTGATCTATCAATGCTCATTGTTACTAGCCCCAACCACCATGATACAGAAAATTGAAGTGTTATTCAGACGGTTCCTATGGGAAAGAGGGAAGAAAAATGGGAGGAAATTGCACCTAATAAGCTGAGTGAAAGTAGCCAAGCCAATATCATAAGGAAGCCTCCAATTCAAAGACATCAACTCCCAAAACCTTGCTCTAGGAGCCAAGCTTTTATGGAACCTTGTTTCGGGGAAACCCACTTGGAGCAAAAAAGCGATATGGAAGAAGTACTTTTGAGGCCCGAGAACAAAATGCCTGTATCGACCCGCAACCACGACAAAAGGTTCACCTATATTCAATTTGTGTCTAAAAGCATTGAGGCTCTTTAGACCTAACCTCACTTGGATACCAGGGAACGGTAAGAAAATTAATGTTTGGGAAGACTCATACTAGGTGACCTACCTTTAAGTTTGATGGAAGGATTAGATCGGCTAAAATCCTGGATGTGATCCCAGGATCTAACCACTCTTTGGGACATATTGGTCTGGAGTGAAGGCATGGAAAAAACTTGGCTCAGTTGGGAAACCAACAACATGCCTCAAGAGCTCGAAGGGGAATGGAACACCTTGATGGGCTATTTACAATGGAAATCCCTTATAAAAGCAAGGAAAAAAGACAAGAGGGGTTGGGGATCACTCTTCGGGAACGACACAACAACAAGAGGGTATAAAATCCTTACAAGTGTTCCTCATGTCCCACCAGACCCTACAATATGGAAATCCATCTGGACTTCAAAGTCCATTCCAAAGATAGATATGTTTGTATGGACCCTGGCCCATAGGAGCATTCTAACTGGAAAAAAATTGTGAAGGAGAGGGTGGGAAGGCCCATCCAGATGTCCACTCTTCACACAAGAAGAGGAAACATCAGACCATCTTCTCTTGCAATGCCCATATGCTAAAGAGGTCTGGAAATTGACCCTTGGAATAAAGCCAGGAACAGTCGATCTACCTCAAGAGACCAACAATCTGCTCTGAAACTGGAGATCCCTATGTCCTTTCCAGGTCACGAAAAAATCCCAACTATCCACCATCTGGAGAACACTTCCAAAATTCATCCTATGGAATTTCTAGCTGGCGCGAAACAACAAAATATTCAGGAAGTCCAAGAGTAACCCTTCACAAGTCACAACTAAGATAAAGGCCTTATTTGGTGAAAGTGCCCCTTACTTCTGCAAAGTAAAGAACTCGAGAGTCCTGGAGCCGGAAGAGGAGCAATGGATTAAAAGCTTCAATATCAAGGATCGGCCATAACAAACAGGCAGCGATTCAAGACAAGAAACTTGGGAAATTCGGATGAAAGAGGAGGAATTCGAGGAATGGAAAAGACAAAGAAGCACGCATATATTGTTCTTCAACAGGGCCTCCAAAGGAAACCCTGGGGTGGCAGGCAGAGGAGGGGTCCTAGTGAACCCAAATGGGCAGCTAGAACTATCCTACGCTTGGGGATTGGGAGCAGAAACAAACAATAGAGCAGAAGCTCTAGCGCTTTGGCAAGGGTTGAACCAAGCTATTAGTAAAAACGTCAAAGATTTAGTGATTTTAGGGGACTCCAGACTCATAATCCAAGCTTCGGTCCTCCGTAACATGGTCAAGCAAGAAAAAATCCAACACATACTGGATAAAGTCCATCTACTACTGGAAAGGCTGAGAACCTACCAATTGTTCCATTTTCTCTGAAATCTGAATGCTTTAGGAGATGCGAAATCCAACAAAGGCGCCCTCTCAAGTAAAGGAAACCTCCAAGTCAATGGAATCACATCAATTATGGCAATCTCGTAAGGCCTGGGTAGGCAAGAGGAGGTCATGATTGATCAAAATGGATAATGAGTACACAGGAGCGTGTGCTAGCAAAGAGAAGAAGCAAAGGATACGGCAAGGGCTCGGACAGCTCACAAACCCTAAAACAGGACAGGCAGAGACAAGACTGGCACCAGGTATGAGGGAAGAGAGACCCAATCAGCTGTTGAGAAGGACAAAGGTCCCTCACGAGCCCCATACCTCCTGCAAGACTGATCTAATCGGTTGGATACACCGGATCGCACAGGAGCAATTGAGCCCGAATTTGGCAGAAATCAGGGATAAAAGCAAAGGCCTGAAGGAGCCATTCCAACCCCTATGCATCTTGGTAAAGGGAAATCGCCCACGCAGAGCCAAAGAAACAACAGTAAAGGGAAAATTCCCACGCAGAAGAAGGAAGGCAAGCAAAGAAGAAGCAGAAATGACATCAAGCTCAGGGTGCAAGCCGTCGATGAAGGATAGACTAAAGGCAACAGAGGAGGAACTGAAGAGGATAAAACACTTTGAGAAAAATCAAGACGACTTCCTTAAGAATCTGGATGTTGAGGCAGGGCGAAGACTTGAAATGCTAGAAGCAGATATCACGACGACCAAAATCGTTCTTACAGAGGCTATGGACCAGATTCGTCATGAGCACAAAGACCCAAAGAAGGAGTTTGAAGCATGAGTCCTCAAGCTTGAATCCCAAATGGAAAAGTTAAATTAGGACTGGCAGCTGGAGCGTGGTCTGCCCAAGAAGGAGGCTCTAAGGAAATTCGGCCAATAAAGATTCGACCAAGCAAGATCTCTTCAAATAACTCTGTGAAGTAGGCATTTTGTATAGAAGCCTCCACATATAGCGAGCTTAAAGATTTAGTAGGTTTACTAGTTCTAAGAAACTGTAATCAGGAAGGTGGGTAGAGCCTCCTAACCTTGTCACAGTTCAGTTGAATTTGTATCGATTCAGATGTAATAGTTCTGGTGGCTTCACCACTGCTCTTTTAAAATAAAGCTCCTTTAACTATTTTTGTGAAAAAAAAACAAAAATCCTAGAAATGCACAACCTGTTTGTAAAAAGTAAGGCAAGGTTGTATTATACCTTAGATTTGAGTTGTGAAAGTTGTTGGGGGTGTGGTTTATTATAGTAGACATGTTCATGTCGTTAATTTTACAATTGCAAGTTTAAAAAGGGTTGTTGTGTAAAAGAGACAAAGTTTTCCTTGTAATTTGCAAGGTCTAAATTGTACTAAGTGACAAAATTAAAATGCACGCCCAAACTTCCATGTAGCTCCAAAAATTGTTTTATAAGTTGTAAGATGGAATTAGATAAATGGTAAATTTACTGATGCATCTAAAGTTCAATTGTAGAACAGGAAAGGTTGTTTTCATCCACCTAGATTTGGTATTTCATGTAAATTTGAAGGTAAAACTACCTTATAGTACAATGCACGCCCTAATTTCAATTATGACCCAAATGGAGTGGTTCAACGTGAAGAAGGTGTAGTTTATGATTTTACACCTGTCTATAAACTTATATTGGCATTTTTAGACATTAACCTACCTAGTGTGCATAAAGGCTAAAAATTGCCTTGTAAAATGAAAGGGCCAAATTGTTAAAGTTGGCTATATGAAACTACATGCCCAAAGTTGGCTAAGGCTCCATAATTAAATATTTAAGTTGTAAATTGATTATTACAATATTTATAACTTGTTTGTACAATTAGTAGTGCATTTACACTCCAAAAAGGATGATTTCTTTGCACAAAAATTCATGACATTTTGATGAATCGGAGGATGGTGGGTTATGAGAGAAATCAAGGTTAGTTTTTCATTTTTAGTCATAAAAGATTCTGTTGTGCAAAAATAGGCAAGAGATGCCTAGTAAAAGCCTCGAAATGCACAACAAGTTTATAAAATGTAACCCAAGGTTATATTATACCTTAGATTTGAGTTGTGCAAATTGTTGGGGGTGTGGTTAATCATAGTAGACCTATTCATGTTGTTAATTTTGCAATTGCAAGTTTAAAAAGGGTTTTCGTGCAAAAGAGACAAAGTTTTCCTTGTAATTTGCAAGGTCAAAACTGTACTAAGTGATAAAATTAAAATGCACGCCCAAGCTTCCTTTGTAGCTCCAAATATTGTTTTATAGGTTGTAATATGGAGTTAGATGTATTGTAAATTTACATGTCATTTAAAGTGCAATTGAAGAACATGAGAGGTTGCTTTCATGCACTTAGATTTGAGATTTCATGTAAATTTGGATGCAAAATTGTCTTAGAGTAAAATGCACGCCCTATTCTCAATTTTGAGCCAAATTCAGTGGTTCAACTTAAATAAGGTGTAGCTTGTGATTTTACACATGTCTATAACACTATATAGACATTTTCAGACATAAACCTACCCGATGTGCATAAAGGCTAAAAATTGCCTTGTAAAACCAAAGGGCCAAATTGTTAAAGTTGACTATATGAAACTGCACACTAAAATTTGGTTGAGCCTCCATAATTTAGGATTTAAGTTGTAGGTTGATGATTAAAATATTGTTAACATGTTTGTACAAATAGTACTACATTTACACTCCAAGAAAGGATGATTTCTATGCATAAAGATTCATGAGCTTTTGATGAAACTGAGGATGGTGGGTTATGAGAGAAATCAAGGTGAGTTTTTCATTTTCAGTCATAAAAGACTCTGTTGTGCAAAAATAGGCAAGATATTCCTAGTAAAACCCTCAAAATGCAGAACCTATTTGTAAAAAGTAACCCAATGTTGTATTATACCTTATATTTGAGTTTTGCAAGTTTCTATGGGTGTGGTTTATCATAGTAAACATGTTCATGTTGTTTATTTTGCAAATGCAATTTTAAAAAGGGTTTCTGTGCAAAAGAAGCAATGTTTGCCTTGTAATTACAAAGGTCGAAACTGTACTAAGTGACCAAATTAAAATGCACTCTCAAGCTTCCCTGTAGCTCCAAAAATTTATTTATAGGTTGTAATATGGAGTTAGATATATTGTGAATTCACATATATAATTTAAAGTGCAATTGAAGAACACGAGAGGTTTATTTCATGCTTGAGATTTCATGTAAATTTGAATGCAAAACTGCCTTAGAGTAAAATGCATGCCCTAGTCTCAGTTTTGACCGAAATTGAGTGGTTCAACTTACAGAAGGTGTAATTTGTGATTTCACACCTGTATTTAACCTTATATTGACATTTTCAGATAGAAACCTACCTAATGTGCATAAAGGCTAACAATTGTTTTCTCTTTTTCTTTAAAGAAAAAATGTTTAATCTTATTACAAATTCTTCTTTCTCGGCATAATTTAAAATTCCTTACAAAAACTAAGCATAGTATAAAATCTGTATGAGTGGAAATATTAAATTTCGCATTGGCTTAACTACATTGAAATGAATAAATTATAAACAAAATTTCTTGCTAACATATCTTTCAAATGAATATTTCTTGTAAATATCATTTAGATAAACATAACACACATTGGTCAAATAAGAGATGATTCATTAAAGGAACATCATAAGTCATTTATATTAAAAATGAGATATACAAAGTATTAGGTTAAAAGCCTAGAATTATTACAAAAGATCTCTTAATGGCATCCTCACACACAGTACTTGATACAACTAACATATAATGATTTGAGTCTATTTAGGCATCACCTATTTCCTTATCTTCACTAATGTAGACATTATGCTTAGAGGCAGATGAACTAACGTTTTCAACTCCATTGTTCTTCTCAACTTGGCTTCTAGGACATTTTAGAACATGAAGTTCATGTTTAATCTCGATCAAATCTTTCATAACTATGTTCATTTTGTTCTCAACCATAAGATGAAAGTCCAACGTGGGTTGTTCATTCCTTGCATGAGATTTAAACTTTTTCTCTCTTGCTTCAGGAACACTCTTAACTGGACGAGTAGGAACTTCAGGAAATGATCTACAGAGCTTTTTGAACTAATCGATGTTGTAGGAACAACAATTTCATAATTTTTAAGCCTAGCAGAAGTTGCAGAATTATTCCATGTCTTCAAAATATTTCTATTTCGCCAGTAATATTATCCTTTTGTCGCCAATAGACAAGTGTAGACATCATGATTCACAACGAATATATAATTATCTTTCATATAGAAATGATCAACATAATGACCATTGAATAGAATATTTTTATGAGAAAATATATAGTTTTGATCCTTCATTGGATTTCCAAAGTACAATTTGATACTCTTGATGTGTGAATTATCACACAATTCACTTGAACCGATGGTTGTATCAATCAAATTATGAATATCATTATTAATTAAACCCGGATGATGGTTCTTCATTATTAATTAGTTAATAATTATGATAATGACTAAGGTTGTACTTTAAAAAACATTATGATTTGTAATCAGTAGGTTATACTTTGAAAAACATTACGATTTGTTATCGTTAATAAATTTGATTTTGTGATTCTGTCTAAAGTTTTATATTTGCATATTTAACACTTTTAAATTCCTCCAAAGAAAACGTGGCTCAATGGTTATGATTATATATATATAACCCATCAAAAGGTTTATTTGAAATTACAAAGTATGCTTATTATAATTTTCTATTGAAATTTCAACTTATATATATGGTTGTTGTGGGGGAGAGAGGTGGAGTGGGGGAGAAAGAGAGAGGGAGAGGAAAAGAATGAGAGTGAGTGAGTGAGCATGTGTATGTGTAAGAGAGAGAGTGGTGTGAGATAGAGGAGTAGAGTGGGGGAGAGAGTGAATGGGAGATAGATAAATAGTCTTGCCATGGTCTAGGTCACAGTCTAGGTCTAGGTCTATGTCTACGTCATGGCCCAAATCTAGGTCATAGTTTAATGGTAGCTTTGCGATTTTTTTCTTTGTTGGTATGAATTTCCTTTGGGCCAATGGAGCATAGAAGAGTAGGTATAAGTTTTGGTTTCATGTAATATACAAAGTAATATTCTCTATGTGAGTGTATTAATCAAGCTCTATGTGTAGTTTAAAGATGATGAAATATAGATAAGCTACAAGTCATGGCGGGTCTCCTTATTTTGGGCACTGTGATTTCTCTGACGAGAATATTTTTCGAACATTATTTATACAAATGAAGTAATTTAAACTCACAATTTATATATGGCTATCCATTCCATTTAGGTACCAACACAATTATGATATATGGCTATCCATTCCATTTGAGTACCCCCTTTGTAGTGATCTAGGTATAGGTCCAGGTCATGCTCTAGATCTAGTTCATGGTCATGGTCTAGGTCTAGGTCATGGTCTAGGTATAGGTGTAGGTATTTCCATGCCTTGCCATGTCCAGGTATAGGTCTATGTCTTTCCATGTCTATATCAAGGCCATGTCTTGCCTTACCATACCTAGCCTTGTCGTGTACCAAACATTATAGACTGTGTGAGAGTGTGAGAGGGGAAGAGATGAAGAAATAGAGGGGGCTAGAGAGAGTGTGTGTGAGAGGGAGAGAGAGGAAAACAGAGAGGGGGTAGATAAAGAGAGACTCTCTCTCTCTAGCTCCCTCTATGCCCCCCTCTATTTCCCTCTCACACACTCTCTCTCTACCCCCCATCTCTCTTACATCTACCCCTATATCCCTCTCCCTCCCTCTCTCTCACTATATCTCTCTCCCCCACTCTCCCCCCCCCTATCTCTCTACCTCTCTTACCTCTCTCTCCCCCATTCCTCACTCTCTCTCTACCCCCCTCTTTGTCTCCCTCTCACACTCTCTCTCTACCCCCTTCTATGTATTTCTCTCTCTCCCTCTCACACACCCTCTATCTACCCAAGGAAATCAAGTCATCTCTCTTTTTTCATGYTCACATATTCCCTCTCACTAATAGTATTGAACATGTTGATTCGTAGTTATTTTATTGAATTCATAACAATATTTGTTTACCTATTAAAATTCATGACATGGTTATAGCTTTGATATCTAATAGATTATTATTTTAGCACATTGACAAGCCTCTCAACCACTTAGTATGTAATTCATGGCAACCCACTAATAGAATCAATAATGGAAATAAAACATATAATTAAGACTTATATGTAAGACTCTCAACATTAATCTACCAATCTTGTATAAGTTTGGTCAAGCTCATCATAACGATAATACATAGTAGTTCTTTGTTTCACATAGAACTGTTTATTGATTATGTTTGGGATTAAAAACTCTATTAAGATTGGTGAAATTTTCTAATTTGTATGTTCTTGATGAATTTTATATATGAACTTGCACAAAATAAACCTTGTCAACGTCACAAAACCTAAAATTGGGATTACAACAATGACAATTGTGATTATGTTCATTAAATTTATAACATTATCAAATCTTCACTACTTTGTTCTCCAAAATAATCATTACCCTTTTCCTCATTCCATGTTCTTGATAGGACTTGTTCCCTAAATATTCCAGGGTTTACCTGGGGTACCATCTTCTAAATGAGGGGAAGTACTTGGGGGATTTCCCTTGGCGTTTTAACTTAGAAAATAAAAAAAATGATCGCAGAAAGTAATTTTGAAAGAGAAATAAAAAAAAATGTGACTCTAAAACAAACAAACACTCAATCTCAAATTACATGGCTCTGAGAGAGAGAGAGATCAGTTGGAGACATAGGGGTAGAGTGGGGGAGAGAGGGAGAGAGTGAGTGGGTGGGAAACAAAGAAATAGAGACAAGACAATGATGGATTGAATGAAAGGGAAATAGCATCGTTTGTAGGCATGGATGTAGTGAAATCATGGTACAAATTTTGGGAGGGGGGATAGTGGGTGAGAGAGAGAGGGAGAGTGGGGGATTGGGGAAAGTGTTAGAGAGGGGGCTATATACTCTAGGGCCCTTACCTCTACTTGACTACTAGCCCCTTCTATGCATAGGAACCTACCTCCACTTCAGCCCTAGACCCATCTAACCCTAGGTCCCTATCTATATCTAACCCTTAACCCCCTCCACACCCAATTCCTAAGCTCCTTATGGTTGTAACTCTTCCTAGGGTCCCCGCAACCCCTACATCTTCAACCTAGTGTTCTAACCACTACGTTATGCCTCAAATCACTTTCAATTCTAATCCCCATGTCCTAGTTGTTCACCATGGGGCCTGCATAATATTAACTGGGACAAGTCTTGAGAGACCAACCATGACTACAACCTCAATCATGGATGTAGTTAAATTTGTTAGGTGAAGAAGACAAAAAAATTGAGCTAGATGTAGACAGAAATGTTCTCGATATTCATATCGATGATGAAATCGAAAAATGGAATTGATGATGATGTTGCAATGGAAAATCCTTTCAATGTTTATTATGAATGAGATGGTATAAATGTGGAGTTGGACGAAGAAGAATATCAATGATATTGAATTGTTGAAATGTAAATGGAGGTATGTGATTTTAAATTTTCTATGATTAATTTTGTTTAATGTATTTTCTTATATGGGTTAAATATGTGTTGTTAATTTTTAAGCCATTTTATATGTATCATTGGTTGGTTAGAAGTCATTAACCTTGATTTCTCTCATAAACCACCAACCTATAACCTCCTCATCCATATTGAGCACATGCTAATTGATTTTAACTATCGGTCAATTTTGATAATCTGCCACAACTTTTTAAGCCTCCACCCAGTAACCTTAGTAACGTTCTAAACCTCCACCCTCATATTCCACGATACGAACGATATGCATGCTCCAAAACCACTACCTAGGGCCTAAATGGAATCTTTGAATTGTAAGTGTTATATGGTAGTCATTACAAGGTTTAACACAAAAAATATTTTTTTGGGCTTTGGACGTGGTTTAGGGTCAAGGTTTAGGAGTTAGGGATTGAGGGGTTATGGGGTTTAGGGGTTAAGGGGATTATATATTACTATATAACACATTTTAAATACAAATTTGAGTGGGCCTAATTGTTAAGTACATGTTTTTCCTCTTAAGAGGCCACGGGTTCAAATCTAGAGGGGGGTAGGGTATGTACACCTCAGTAGACTTTAGCAGTCAAATCACTACATGAAGGGGACTTCTTGTCCCACAAATAAAGGGTTCTCATACACCAATTTGGTTTTTGGCTTGGATGTGACCTTAAAAATAGGTTGTTTTATTATTATTATTATTATTATATATTTTTTTTTTAGATAAACTGGAGAAGATTGTATTTATAAAAGGCACGATCGGGGTCATTGATTACATAGGCAGATGTTGGTAAGTATGGTAGACCAACATTGTCATTCTTATGAATACAAGAAAAACTAAGCCTGTCTTTCTTTCAAGTAGAAAGTGTTACATGCATAACTACTCCTATACTAAGTCTGTTCAAAAATGGTGAAAATATGACTAAAATAGGCTTACATATTCAAAATTCAATCTTACTGGCCTTCTTTAATGAGGTCATCATCAAGAGGTGGCTCTAGAGAGACATTCAATTCTGGAAGAAATTCACTGGATCCTGGTCTGCAGCTGACTTCTTCATTATGACTCTGAATTGAGTAGCTTGGATATCTCGCGTCCAGCCTAGCTTTCCATTACCTCCACTTGCCAACGAAGGAAATCAACTTCATCCTGAAATTGTCTGATTAGCGACCAGTGTTGCGCGAGTGTTTCCAACGTGAAAGAGAGGGTTGAGTTGTGGGAATCAATTCTGAGAGAGAGTTGTTGAGAGGTGGTGAAGTTATCATCCACCAGCTCATCCTTTGTTTTCTCTTGATCTTGATGTTGAGCGTTCTCATGAGCCATGATGCAAGAAACACTGCTAATATCAATTTGAACAAGGATTACTCCAGCGAAAATTAAGTTGTGATTTTTTGGATTACCTGAGGGCCTGTATCTTCCTAACTTCTTCTTGGGTGATAGACTTTGCAGATATTTCTCTCCCACTGCTAAGAATTGAAATGAGGTTGATGATTCCTTGAGATGAAAGAGGAACTAAAGATAATGAAGGGGCAGAGGAAACCTTTCATATTTATCCTGAATTAGAGTTTCCTTGGTGCATGTATTCATGCAGCTTCAAATTATCCCACGAATCAAGTGTCTTTCAAACGTTGAGGTGGCATGTATTGGCTGAGTTTCCATGTTGATATTCATGATGATAGTATTTTCTATAATCCTCGATGTAGTTGAAGAGTTGGTTTTCCTGTAGTTGCAGAGTACTTTGAGCCATGGAGTCCCACAGGGGAAGTTTGCTGGGAGGATGAACTTTTCCATGGACTTGACTATGGAGAATGTCTTGCGATTTCCCACGAACTAGGAAAGATTGGGGGTACGACCCTGCCCCTTAATGGAATTTTCTATCCTGCATGAGCCCTCCAGGTGTCACGTCGCATGGATCCTGGAGCTAGGTGGCTCTAAGATGACATATGACTGATTCATCAGGGAGGTGTTGTGAAGTGGACCCATCCTTGAGTTTTCATACGTCTAGGGGCCAAACCTATTGCATGGTTTTCCATGTTGTCCGTTGCTTCATTGTTTTCTTGGAGGACATGGAGGAATTTTACGTGTATGGGGGGCAGGAGTGATTTGATCCTATCAATTATTCTTTGTAGCTTGGTATTTTTTGGAGTGGTTCCCTTAGAAAAATGTCGAATTACAGTTTTTTAGTCCCCTACAATTGTGAGCTGGTTTAGCTGATGTTCATGGGCTAAGATCACTCCCTGATACATTGTGTAAGCTTCTTCCATATTGTTGGAATTTATGCCTAGGTTCCAAGAAAAATATAGCAGCTTTTGTCCTCTAGGGATGCACAGCACCCCTCCCACACCTGCCTCCCCGTGTTAAGCCCTAAATAGTGGTTCATTGCCTCTTAATAGGGGAATATTACATTAGTAATGTTATCTTATTTGTGTTGGCTTTAGTCCATTAATTGTAATTATACCTCCTAGTCTCCTATATATACCAAGGAGACATTTTCATTTGGAATCATCTTGTATTTTGGACATTTATGTGGGCATAAGGAGGTTTCCCCCCCAAAGAGGCTTATTATCTAAATTTATCTCTTTTTCCAGGTGTTGAGTACTTATTCTAAGGTTTTTCTATGCTATATTGATATTTGGTTCCTAACATATGGTATCAGAGCTTAAGGTCTTGGGGTTTCGTTGCTACATCTGAGACACCTTGTAATTTTCGCTATAACTTTTTTTCTACAATGATTTAGAAGGAACGGATTGCAGGATATTTAGTAGATGGATCAAGGTACGTTGGGTTAAAACTTCATCTCCTGAGGCATTATACTTTCGGAGATACAACCTTTGTAATATAGGGTTCTGGAATCATCCTGAATAGAGTCATTGCGTAATTTTCGCTATAAAATTTTTTTTGTAACGTTTCAGACCCTGAACTCTGGAGGATATTCACAGAAATTAGTAAGGTATCTGTGGTAACAATTTTAGCTTCTGGTTCATCTTACATTTGTATATACACCCTGTGGAAGATATGGTATCTAACTGGTCCTATTGACTAGTCTCAAGCAGGTGTTATGGGTAAAACAATCATAAATTCTTCCTAGAGTATCCAAATTGAGTGAGACCAGTTGCATTGGATAGTGGACAGCCCGTAGTAATTATGGTATGATTTTCAGAATTATATATCAATTATGATGTGCGAGGCACACTATACAAGTGAGATATACTAGAAAGGCCAAAAATCAGCAAGTTGTGGGGAAGTTACCATAAATTCCACTTGGCACATCCAATTTTGATTAGAACTATGGCATTACAGAGAAGAAATATCAGAGACCTAAAAAAAAGAAAATTTCATACTCAGAAGGGCCGAAATTTTGGATATACAATAAAAGGAAGATTGTCTAGCAAAACCACCTCAAAATCAAGGTTTAAAGTGATACTTGGCCAACATACCACCAAAAAAGGGAACTTCTACGCCAAATAAGCCTCAAGACAATCCTACTTGGACTCTTGATGAAGGTGAAGAAATGTGTAGGGACATAAATGATTTACAAAAGAAGACAGTAAAAAAATATGAACTACAAGAGATGATGGATTCAACGGAAGCTAAGTTGGAGGCAATAAATACTAAGATGGATGGTTTAAAAGGGGAGATCATGGAAGGATTGAAAAATTTCCTAATAGAGAGGACACCTGAAAGTGAAAATGCATGCCATGAAATTCATGATGAGGACACAAGGAAGGTGAATCAAGAATGGAGAAACTCCAACTTTGGGTTGAAGACCAACCACGTTCTTTTCCCCCTTTCCAGAGGAATTTTTGAATCAATTTTTCCATTTCCTTTTTTATCCCTGTAGGAGCTAGTAGAGCTGAGAATTGGAAAATTGGGAAGGAAGAAAAAACTGACTTTACTAGCACCACTCAGCTAGCCGGGTTCAACCAGATTGCTCCCCAAATTTCGAATCTATCTTTGAGATTTTGAAGAATAACTTTCCAGGCTTCTCCAGGGAGGGATTTTAGACTGATAGGGGTGCCTAAGTACTTGAATAATTTTGAATCAGTAGAGAAGGGGAATTGTAAAATGTTTGCAATTCTTGCAAGAATACTTGCTTTAATGTTCCAATCATATATTTGGCTTTTATGTTTATTTATTATTCC
Organism: Picea engelmannii; assembly: GCA_009831015.1. Lineage (NCBI taxonomy): Eukaryota > Viridiplantae > Streptophyta > Pinopsida > Pinales > Pinaceae > Picea > Picea engelmannii. Next base: position 251,642 of record ML803626.1, read on the forward strand.
TCCTGAGGCTTCTCCATACTAGTCAAGAACCATTTTGAATCTATTGGCCATAGTTTGAGAAACTCCTCCAAGCAATAAAGTGTAATTGGAAAAATGGGAATTATTTATTCTCCTTACTCCCCTTGCTATCTTCAGGCCTGGAATATTTCCAGATCTTCTTTCATGTTTTAGCCTCTTGTTTAGTGATTCTTCCATGAGGACATAGAGAATTGGGGAGAGTGGGAAACCTTGTCGTAATCCTCTTGTGGCTTGCAAGAAAGGAGTAGGACTTCCATTTATTAAAGGGGTTATCCAAGGGGTCAAAATACAGGCTCTGGTCCAAGAAATAAAGGAGTGATTGAAACCAAATCTCTTTAAAACTTAAAAAAGGAAACTATGCTTAACGTGATCAAATGCATTTGTCATGTCTATTTTAATTACCATACCTTTTTTCTCTATTATTGAAGCTAGAGTGGATCGCTTCCTGGACCAGAGTAATGTTGTCCCAAATCTGTCTTTTTTCCACAAAACCACCTTGATTTGGAAGGATGAGTTGTGGGAGAAAGTGCTTTAGTCTGTTTGCTATGATTTTTACCAGTATTTTGTAAGAAACGTTGCATAGAGAAATAGGGTGAAATCTATCGAAGGAGCTGGCATTTTTGTCCTTGGGGATCAATGCTAAAAAAGAGGTGTTGGTTGTGCCTCCCATCCTACAGGATTTTTGGACATATCTTATCATTTAGATAAAGTCTTTTTTTATGATCATCCAACAAATTCTGTAAAATTGAAGAGTAAATCCACCGGGTCATGAGGCTTTGTTTGGATCGAACTGATTTACAACTGCTTTGACTTCTTCCACTGTGACCTCCTTGCTTAAATCTATGTTGTCCTCTTCTTTTATCAAGTGTGGGATATGTGCAATGAACTGTTTACTTTGATCCTGGTTATCTTCTCCTTCCTTGGTGTAGAGTTTCCTGAAATGAGAGGTTGTTGCTTTTTTTATTTCCTTGAAGGAGTTGATTGGGACTCATGATTGTGTCTTTATTTCCTCCATTTTATTCCTATGTTGTCTAGTTTTGGCTTGCTTATGACAGAAGGAGGTGTTTTTGTCCCGTCCTTGGAGCCAAAAGGCCCGGGATTTCAGTCTCCATTCTTTTTATTCATTGTGAAGAGCCTTCATATAGTTTTGGAAGTGTTCTTTCTCCTGCATAATATGTTTGTTGTTGATATCTTTAGACTCCATTTCTTCTTGTAACTCTACTAAATTCTTTTTTATATTTTTCTACTTCTTCCATGGGTTTTTGGGGAGAGTTTTTTATCCATTCCTTGATAGCTTTCTTAGTTCTATTGAGATTTTGTTCCCAAATGTAGACCGGGGACCCATCCACCCAGTTCCACCACATAGAGGAGATCAGGGGGAGGAAATCCGACGAATCCATCCAGAGGGGATTGAACTTAAAGGGGATGGGACCAAGGTTTTTTGCTTTGTCCAAGCAGAGAGCTATTGGACGATGATCAGAGAGACCCTAAGGGATGATTTGGGAAAATATCTTGTCTGGTAGACTGATTAATGAACTGTGTATAAGGAATTGATCTTGTCTGGCTACAATGTGACCCACTCCAGAGCACTTATTAATTCAAGTATATTTTCCTTTGTTAGACTCGAAGTCATACAGATCCAGTTTAGATACCAGATATTCCATGTGTTCTTTGAAAGGATCTCAATTAATAGATCCTCCTTTTTTTCCCTTGTGATGAAGTGTAGTGTTGAAGTCACGGGCAATGCTGCATTTTTTTCAAAGTCGGCTTCTTTAATCCTCATCAAAGATTCCCAGCATTCTACTTTCTCCCAATAGTTGTTAGGCATATAAATATTAAAGATGGGATAGATGATACCTAAAGGCAGATGCTTTAGTTGGACCAGGACCTAATGAGATGATTCTAGTCTGTGTTCTTCTCTGAATACCATGGTGTTCCAGATTGTGAAGATTCCTCTTGAAGCTCCTCTTGCATTTAAAGTTGCCCCATCACTTGCTTCCTAGATCTGTTGCATTTCTCGTAGGGCCTTTGTTCCCTGCATTTTAGTCTCCTGGATAAGGATAATTTGGGGCTTTTCTTTTTTGATTAATTTTCCCATGGATTCCTTTTTTTCTCTATGTCCCAAACCCCTACAATTCTAGGAGACTACCTTCATTACTTACTTACATTTTTTGTTCCCCCCCTTTCGTGGGTTGAGTATGTCCTTTTGATGTGGGTGATTTTCTTGATTTGTCATCTTTTTTTAGAACTTCTTCCAGTGTGGGATGGATTCCCAAATCTTTGTCTTGGTTTGCTCCTCTTTCTCTTTTGTTTCGATTTGTTTTCCTTCCATATTTCAAGGTTTTGGAGCTTTTGGGAATCTCCTAGTCAGGGTCTTCCCAGGATTCTTCCTGTCTTTCGTCCTCTAGAGCTGGGGAGGGATCCTCGAGATGGATGAAAGCTGTGTCATTTTGCATTAGTGGGGTATCTGGTTCAGGGTCATGTTGGCACTATACCTCATCAGTTGATTCTTTTGAGTTTACTATTTCTGCCTCCAAATTTTCAAGCGCTTCATATCTATTTTTGTTGCTTTCTACATGATTTTTTCCCTTCATCGGGGATTTCCCCTTGATTGGAGAGGTTGGCCTGGGGTTTTCTCTTTTGTCTTGCGACTAGGGTCCTTAATTGCTAGTAGTTTTCTTCCTTTTGGCTAGCTGTTATTATTCTTTCTCTTTGGCTTCAGGCTGCTCTGTGTTTTCCTTGGGGCATTTTTTTGCGAAGTGGCCATACTCATGGCATGCTTTGCATTTGAATGGGAGATGCTCATAGTCGATTTGTTTGAATATAGGACCACCCATCTAGGATAAGTTGGATTGCCTCTGGTAGGCCTTTTTCTAGATATAATTCTACACATAGGTGGGCGCAGTATTGGAGACCATATTGTGGTTCGACCCAATCAATGAATCTACCCAGGGCATTCCTAATATCTTTTAGGATTTCGTCATTCCAGCAATGGAGAGGGAGGAAGGGAAAATGAACCCAAACAGGGACCGCAGATGAAATGTCATTTTCCAGGCTAAAGTCTAGGGTCCATTTGTTCAGATACATTCCTCTTGATCCCATGAAATAGGGACCATTTCTAAAAATCAAATCTCTGTCAGCTTTATTTCAAAGTGAAAGACATAGAATACCTTACCACAAAATGTCAAGGACATTTGCCCATTTATCATTTTCTTCCAGTTCTGCTCCATCCATTGCGTCAATGCTCTTGGAGAGGGACATAGACCCATAAATTGTCCGATAAATCCATTGTTAGCCAACCGAAGGGAAAACGGGCAAGAGGAGGGGGGTGTACTAGAACCTTTGGGATCTCATTGAGCTTCTTGACAAAACGTGATTGGGGGGCCCTTTTGCATATTTTGAGTAGGAGGAGATGAGATATTGGAATGCAGTGATATCTGTAGGAGGCGAGGGTGTCAAGGGGGATCCTCCTCCCGAACTAGAGGCCATAAGTGCCTACGGAAGACCACGAGAAACCTAGTTTGTGCGTAGTTCCCCGTCCCGACCCTAGTTTTTTTTAATATATGCCTTAAAGTGTTTTTATTATTATTATAATTATATTACAAACAAAAAATAAAACAAATAAAAAATAAACAAAAAGAAAAAGAAAAATTCAAACATAAAAAACACTATGGCACCAAACCCCAACCAAAAAACCCCACTCCCAAACCGATTGACCCCTACATTGTTCAACCCTACCTACCAATAAGGAGAGTGTGCAAAGGAGAAACCCATTGAAATTTTCATTGGATCAACCCCACCTTCCAATACAAATATTATGCAAAGGAGCAACCCACTAACATTTGTGTTGTATTGACACCTATTAGTAAGGAGAGTGCACAAAGGAGCAGACCAGTATAAGGGGAGACCGACCCAACCTATGCATCCAAGGAGGGATCAACCCCAAAAATTATTTTGTATGTAGCCTCATTGTTGATGTAGATAGAGAATGTATATCTTGTATTTTTTTGTTCAATATTAAATGGTTTACAATGGCTTTGTTTGAGTTCCATTCCTTTCAAGTTTTCCCTATCATTCACTTGATAGTTTAGGTTTGATACCCTGTATACTACATCACTTTTCCATATTTTTTTATGCACAATAGAGAACAAATAGGGTTTGAAATGAAAATTCAATAGATGTGATCAAACCATTCATATAAGTCCAAGATCAATGGTCTTACTTATTTTGGCCAGTGAAAGTACATGTTGGATAACAAGGGGTCATAGGACTAAATTATAAACCATTGTATTAACAGGTGATAAGGTGTCATAACCTTATCCATTTCGATATGTAGGGGTGGTATTATCAAACCACTTTATCTTTCCCTCAAAATGCATGAATGGATGACAAGTGCCACGGTGATGTAAGCCAAATAAAAAAGGCATCGCATCGATGTAATCCAACTTTTAAAAAAAAAAAAGTTTAAAACAATTTGATTTGGATTGGATCATTATATTATTTTTCATCTATCTTGTTACTTTCTGGGTGGAAAAATTAGAGGAATCAACTTGCAGGGCCATTTTGGCAGTTGGTCCAAATTTGGAAATTTGGGTCCAAAAAAATGTTTGAAATCTTCCAGAGACATTTTGAGGCATCAAACAACATTTTTTTGTGGTCCAAACCATACCATGTTCTACACATCGAGACATATCAAACAGTGCAAGAATCACCTCAATTGAAGTTCAAATGAAAAAGTTATGCCTCCTGCAAGTTGACCTACCTTATTGATCATCGTGGTGTGACTGGATGCCACATCAGCCTCCATTACTTAAACATGTAGAGCTAGCCACATAGTGGATTTTATAATAAAATTATAGATGGTCCAAAAATTTATCACAATTGAGGGTTCAAGAAGTTAAAAGCCTACCCCTAGATGGCTATTGGGCTATGTTAAATATTGAGCTGCTAGGAGGAGAAGGGGTTCCATTCTATGTTATTGTATTTTGTTCCATAGTAGAGTAGAACAACTAGGAGTGGGAAATTAGAGAGCATAATGGAGGGGGGGTCAGTGTTATATAGTAGCCTAACATGCCATATGTCGCAGGTAACTCCATATAGAGTGCCTTCTCCTTTGTACTTGCATCATTTCCATACCAGAGAAAAAAGAGCAAAGAAATCTCGCCTTCTAGATGGGTTTTCTCCCATAAGGGTTTCCTAGAAAAAATATTTTTGCTATTTTGTGGATGGTGTGTGATTGTATTTTATAGTTCTTTATTTTTTGGATTTTATCTATTTCATGCATAAGCAAAAAAATAGTAACTAAATATTCTGGAATCTAAAGGAATTTAACCTTCATATTGTAGATTTCAATTTATTTATCAAATATGTTGTGACACAGTGGAATATCCATGAAAGTTTACAAATAATATTGGCATCATAGTAGGTTTTATTTTGTATATTTGTGGGAAGTTACAGGTTCCATGAATTAGATTAAAGAGAAGTTGTAAAAACCCTAGCCATGGTAGATGATTTTGTTCATAACAACCGTCAAGATATAGCAAAAGAGATATTTGAGAGGTTGGAGGCACAATTCGTCGATATCAACCTCAATATGAACCTCCTCATGGAATCTATAGCAAGCAATATCAGACCCTTTAGAGATGATGGAGGCTCTAACTCAGAGATCAGATCGGAGGGGAAATCAAGAGATCAGGAAGACCCAAGAAAGGGGTCACGCAAAGAACTCGAGAAAGAGAAGTCGAGTTATAGTGCCATAAACCCTTCATAGTCCCTATTCAAGATGGAAGTGAAAGTGGACATAAAGCCATATAAAGGTGAGATTTATGCATTAAAATTGAATCATTAGTTGCAACAAATATAATTTTATTTTATTTTTCACCATATAGATGAATAAAAAAAGATTTCATTTGCTAGATTGAAGTTAAAGGGCCATGCTTTAACCTAGTGGGAAATACATATGGAAACACTTAGGCTAGAGGGTGATCCACCAATAACTAGGTGGGAGGACTTCAAAACCCTCATCAAGTCCCAATTCTACCTTGTCGGGTATGTATAGGACCAGTGGATCAGGTGGCACTACTTTAGGAATAGGCAGGGGCAGATTGTACATGACTACACCACTGAGTTCATAAAGATGGCCATCATGTTGGGTATCTCTCCCAAGAACCCAAATTTACTCCTCAAGTATCTGGGGGGTTTACACAGTCATCTACGAAAGTAGGTTATGCTCTTCAAGCCAAGTACAATGGATGAGGCGTGTGTACGGGCATGGTACCTAGAAAACATAGGCCAAAATAAGGGGCATCCAAGTGGTTCTAAGAAGAAAGAGCACCAAGGAGATTCCAAATAGGGGAAGAAGAAGTGGAAAGGGGGAAAACATAAGAAGACAACAACCAGTACACATCAGTGAAAATATCCCCAAAACCATTGCAACATTGATGGCCACACTAAGGAAAAGTATTGGAAACTACATCCAGACCTGAATCGAAAGAACCGCGAGAAGGACAGAAAGAAAAATAACCTTCTAGCCATATATTCGAGCAATAAAGTTAAATTTAGCTCTGATGTGGATGAGAAGATTGTCTCAACATCAATGCAAAATGAGGTGAATCTGAGTATATTTTATCGTCGGGAAGAGAAGGAGATGAACAAACTCTTCCACATCAAGATTCAAGTCTAGAAGAACAAGATGGATGCTCTATTCAACTCTGGTTCACAGGTTAATCTCGTAGCAGTAGATCTAGTCAACAAGCTTGGATTGGAGGTTCATGATCTCATCCTAGCCCCTATCCATTAGGTTGGGTAAATAAGGATGAAAACATCAAGGTAACAAAGCAGTGCAAGATTAAATTTGTTGTAAGTGTTGATTTTATAGATGAAGTAGGATTGGATGTAGTACCATTGGATGTATGTGGAGTAGTTTTTGGAAGCCCCTACATGTATATGAGGGACGTTATCTTCATGCAGAGAGCCAAATAGTATTGCCTCATCAAGGATGGGAAATCCTTCATCATCAATGGCACAAATGCAAATTAAAACTTTCATTGGTAAGTGCCAATCAAGCTAAGAAATTCGTTAGTTCTAGCAAGAAATATGTTTTACTTTTCCTAATGGAAATTTAGTCTAGTGAAGATTCGTTAAAAGTAAAGACATCCCTGGAAGGGTGTGCTAAAGAGAAGAAACATGAATTAAAGGATTTGCTAAAGGCATAGAGGGGAGTGTTCCAAGAGCCTAAAGGGATACCACCTAAGAGGGAAATGGAGGATAAAATCCAATTATTTCCATACTCCCCCTTGCCAAATATTGGGTTGTATAGACAGTGTGTTATGGAAGAAAAGAGAGTAAAGAAGCAATTTCATCAGTTGTTGGAGTAGGGTGTGATTTGACCAAGTAACTCACCTTGTGGATCACCCATCATAATTGTGACCAAGAAGGATGGGACTTGGAGAATATGTATTGACTACAAGGCATTGAACAAGATTACATTGAAGAATCAATACCCTCTTCCCAGAATCGATAATCTGTTGAATCGGTTGCAACATGCCAAGTACTTCACTAAGTTATATTTGAAATTAGGATATCACCAGGTACAAGTCAAAGAAGAAGATATATGGAAATCTGCCTTCAAGATAAGGCAAGGTTTGTATTAGTGGTTGGTTATGCCATTTGGTTTATGCAACACATCAACTACATTTATGAGACTAATGAATGGTGCTTTACACCCTTATATAGATTCATTTTTTATTGTCTATTTGAATGATATATTGGTTTATACTGTTACCTTGGAGGATCACCTCTCACATATTATGCAGGTTTTAGATACCCTGAAGAAGCACCAACAGTTGGCCAATATCAAGAAATGTGATTTTACTCAGCAGTCTTTGGTGTATTTGGGGTATGCGAGCGATGGAGGCGAGATCAATATATATCCCACCAAGATGGAGGCAATCATGAAATGGCCAATTCCTACAAATTGCACATAAGTTAGGAGCTTTGTTGGGGTAGCATAATACTTCCAGAAGTTCATAGCTTCATTTTCAGAAGTAGTTGGACCACTCCATGCAATAGCAATAGTGTGGCATCCCCAACTTTAATCCCTACAAATTATAATGTAATTGTATAAATGTGAATTAGGCTGGTGAGATGATGTGTTGGGGTGAAGAGCTCGTATTGATTCAATGTGGTCAAGGGCCGAATTGTATATTATGTGGATTGAATAATCAATAAAAGTAGTAATCGCTAACTACAATATGAGAGAGATGAAAATGATTGGGGGCTATGATTCCACAAGAGAGAGGGGATCCAAGGGGGATTTATTCATGGGTATTAATCCAACCCACATTCCTGAAATTATTATGATTGTGTATAACCTTCTAAATGTTGATGCATGGTAGCATCGAACAAGTACTTTCACATAGGCTTAGAGTCTAGCATGTGGACGTCATCCAAATTCTTCTACATTGATACTTTACTTTAATTAAAGTAATTATTAAAGTAAAGTGCTTCTATTAGTGAGTTGAGTTTTATTTAAGGAAATGCTTTAATTAGCATTAGTGAATTAAATAATATTCGTTGATCTCTAGTGAGGTGAGAAGTAATCTCAACCGTTAATGACTTTGGAGATTAGGGTTAAGTCATAACTCAATCTTATAAAATTAAGGCTAGGGTAAAGGAGAAGATACATTTACACATAGATAGCAAAGAAGACATTTTGCTAGTGTGGAGTCATTCAAGAATGTAGAAGCAAAGAAGGAATTTTTCTTACACATTGTATGGATGAGTGAGATCTCATGGATTGGGTGAAGAGTATTTCATCCAAGTGTTGATGCAGAGAGAGTTGGATCACAAAGGATTGTGATCCAAAGATATATTGGATAGGTGGAGAAGGACATCCATCTAGAGATATAGGCCAAAGGAAAAGAGAGAGATCGTCATACAACAGAAGGACGAACCATCGTAGGACAATGCAGGTATTCTGATACAGGTTGCACAGATAGTGTGGGTTTAAATGTAACAATCGTGGATATAACGCAGGGATTTGTGAGTATCAGGGTAATAGTCGCGTAGATAATGCAAGACAACATGAGTATCAGGGTAACAGTCGCGTTGTTGTCATACATGCTCATACAACAAGTTTGGCAGCAAATTATCCAATCAAGTGCATATGTACTTTGTCTCTTTTCTATTTGGGCCATTTTCCCAGTAAGGGAGCCATTGTAAGATTTGAGGATATTTGAATGATAGGCTAGGTTGATGGGCATAATATCTTTGTGTATTTTGCATGCTATTTTTGGCTTCCTTATTTATGATTTTTCTATAACGTTTAGTTGATAACTCAGTTGTGCTTTTATTCAATAAGTGATTTATTTGGAATTAACCATCGGGTGCTGGGTTGAGGGAAAAATAAACATGGTATCAGAGCAGTCGCTCTGAGAGGGAGATAATGTCCAGATGCACACACGACAAATCTATTGGATCAGGAGTGTCGTGGTGGTTGTTTGAAGGACCAAGCATAGATCCATTATCTTTTGCAGTAGATCTATCAAATATGCAAGGAGATCTTATCAAATCGATAACAGGGAAATAATCGTATTGTAGATGGATTCATTCATCAATCACAACGTGAGTATTATGTTACAGGTTGTGTAGACCATGCAGGACAACGTGGGTATCAATGTAACTGTCACATTGTTAGAGTGGATAGCGCAGGAAGAGATCATACAAGATAGTATAGGGGCAGTTTCAATAGAGGGTTATCATATCATATCTTGGATATGGAAACTGGATTGTGATTTTAGGATAGGTTGGATGGAGAGAAACTTGTATAGGATAAAGGACCATCCTATGTGAGCTATGGCAAGCAACAAAGTGATAGAGGAGCAGGTAGATCTCAAGTTTGAGCAGCTCAGAGGGAGTCAGTCTTCAGGTTCAAGTGGGAAGGATCCACCTTCCAAGTCTATCAAGAAGGAGTCATGGTTTGATATGGCCATGCAGGATGCTCAGGAGCAGGAGGCTTATAGGAGCATGATCAAAGGGAAGTCTTCAAAGACATGTCCGAGTGAGGTGGCAGGGAAAAAATTTGTTTCAGAGGGAGAAACTAATTAGGTGGATTGGAGAGCAACCATGGTAGTGGATGTGGTAGCGAAGATAGAGCCACCTTTAGGTGGGAGAAGTACCTTCCTTGCTAAGAGGGAGTGTTGATGCATGGTAGAATTGAACATGTACTTCCACATAGGCTTCATGTATAGCATGTGGAAATCGTCCAAAGTCTTCTACCTTGATAATTTACTTTAATTAAAGTAAATATTAAATTTAAGTGGTTTTATTAGTGAGTTGAGTTTTATTTAAGAAAATAATTTAATTACCATTAGTGAATTAAATAATAGTCGTTGATCTCAAGTGAACTGAGAAGTAATCTCAACCGTCAATCACTTTGGATATTAGGGTAAATTCATAACTCAATCTTATAAAAGCAAGGCTATGGTAAAGGAGAATATAATTTTATAGAGAGATAGCAAAGAAGGTCTTTTTCTAATGTGGAGTCATTCAAGAGTGTAGAAATAAAGGACTTTTTCTTACACATTGTATGAGTGAGTGAGATCTCATAGATTGGGTGAAGAGTATTTCATCCAAGTGTTGATGAAGAGAGATTTGGATCACGAAGAACTATTATTCAAAGAGATCTTGGATAGGTGGAGAAGGACTTACATCTAGAGATCTAGGCCAAAGGAAGAGAGAGAACAGTCGTACAGTAGAAGGATAGGCCGCCACAGGACAATGCAAGAATTTTGGTACGGGTTGCGCGGATAGCGTGGGTTTCATAATAACAATCACATAGATAGCACATGATAGTGCGGATATCAAGGTAAAATTCATGTTACTTCCATACATGATCATACGACAAGTTTGGCAACGAATCAACCAGTCATGTGCAGTTGTACTTTGTATCTTTTCTATTTAGGCCATTTTCTCAGTAAGGGAGTCTGTGTAAGCTTTGAGGATATTTGAATGATAAGCTTAGTTGATGGGCATAATATAATTGTGTATTGTGCATGAGATTTTTGGTTTCCTTATTTATGCTTCTACTATAATGTTTAGTTGATAACTCAGTTGTGCTTTTATTCAATAAGCAATTCATTTGGAAATAACTGTTGCGTGGTAGGTTGAGGGAAAAATCAACACTAAATTGTTGTTGAGTGTTCCCAAATCTAATAATTAAACTCATATAAGAGGGTGGGTGTGAGAAGTCACTCCCATAGTTATTGGGGAGCATGGGATGAAGTAGAATCATTTTTGGGAAGAGTGAGAGTCAAGAAAACAAGGGAGAAGAAGGGAAATTTGTATGCAAAAGGGGGACAATTTTTACATGCATATTTTTGGGAAACAAGAGAGGATCTGAGTGGTGGGAAGAGCACTAGCCATGATATTCTTACCATTGTTTGGTTGTGTTTTATGTAGGATAAAGAGGCCAGTGTGCCTGAAAAATATACTGTAATCCTATGGTGCATTTTCCTGTTGAGGAAATGACTCAAGAGCCTTGTGAAGGTTGTTGTGAGCACTCCTTGAGCAGCTGAGAAATCCTAGAAGTCCACAAATATGAGATTCCTATCCAGTTGAGTGCACTAGAATCCCTAATCAATGAATTATATATCCCGAGGGACTATGTGCGGTGAAGGGAGTACATTCCTTGGGTGGTGTAGGTTGTGGGGAAGAGAGTTGGAGGATTGGAACTATTGTGGGAGTAGAACCTAGGTTTTGGGGTTGTTATGTGTGGAGAGTGGAAAACCAAGAGGGTTGGATCTCCTTGTGGACTCATAGCCTCACTTCGGGGGTGTTATGTTGTTGAGAGAAAATTAAAAGAAACACCTATGGTTGGGATGCCCATCCTTCGTATGCCGCCAATTGGTTAATTATTAACATATAAGTGGTTTATTGTGTATTATGTTGATTTTGCTATACAAATGGTTTATATGAATATTGTGTGTTTGTTGTTTGCTTGAACATTTGCATTCATATTTTAATATATACTATTAGATGCATTTATAATTGTCGTACTAGTCAAATGGTTAAATCCATGTGTGATTTGTAGCCGGTAAGCTACACGAAATTAATTATTAGAAAATATTATGATTTAATGCGTTTTCCGCACGTAATGTTCATGAGTTGGACTGTGGTATCTTACATTATGGTATCAGAGGTTTTGCTTCAAACATCGGGCTTGTATGGGTCAAGAACTAGTGCAAATTTGGGCAAATTCATTGTTACAAACTTTGTTATGTGACAAATTTGGGGAAAAAATCCCAGAGAAAATTAGACTGAAATCCCCAAATTCATGAGCAAATTCGAGTGTAAATTCCTCGTGATTGTTGAAGAGATGATACGGGGCATCAATCTGTAGATTTGTAGAGATAAATTCGACCTAGAAGGTCAAAATTCATGTTTTAATGGTCGTTGTAGAATTGAGCAGAGTTCGATGAATCGATGACCGAGATCATGTTCGATTTTGAGATGAACGACCCAAATCCATTGTAATATATTTTAAAATTATAAGGTTTTCAGAGTTTGGCAAGGTCTAGCATATCAATGGCCAGTATTCATTTTCAATCTTTTTGAAGTTGAAGTAGATCGACAATTGAGATTCATTTTCTGTGGTTTGGGAAATGAATCAAATCGGTGGTCGAGATTTATTTTTGAGAGTTTAGAAAATGGATCAAATCGATGGTTGAGGTTCGTCAACAGAGTTAGGAAAAGTTTGGCGAATCAACGATCAAGATAATTTTGAAGTAGATTGATGGTCCAAATTCATCGTGGATTTGGTTGAAAAATTCTACGTGTTGGAGTTGGCCAAGAGAATTCATCGATAATTGATGGTCGGGTCGGCCAAATTGGCAAAGTGTTTCAATCACTAACAGAAATTGTCGATGATTGATGGTTGGATCGATAAGTTTGGAAAAGTGTTTTTTTCACCAATGGAAATCATCGATGGCCAATAGTTAGGGTCGAACGATTTGGCAAGGTGTCGGTTCATCCAAAATAACTTGTCAATCGTCGATGAAGGAAAGAGGGTGATGACATGTCATGCCTTGTCAGCACCCACGTGTCATACCACATCAACCAAAGTGCCTGGTTAAGGGTGAAATTGTGATAGATCATTTAGAAGGTAGTCATGGACATAACCAATTGAGCTTCTATCAAAATACTGAAGGAATTGGGGTAGAGATGCATGAACAAGACTAAAATTGATAGGCCAGGAGAAATTGCAAAGGGGCAAAGTTGTCATTTCTATGTTGTAGATTCTGACTGGAGGATCAGTTTGACAATATGAGAGTTGTTGTGAATTCGATGTTGGTATTATTATCTATGTCACATAGAAAAAATTTATTGGTTCAAGATAGATTTATCTCTGTAAGTGGAAAAATTTGGTGTTTGAGATTATTTGCACCAGGGAGAAAGGTGCACAAAATAGGTAAATTGGAAATATTCAATTGCCTATAACTTTATGCTCAGTGATCAGAATTGGGAAAGAAAGTAGTCATTGGAAAGATATTGGATAGGAGAATCCAAATATCCACTCATAAATTAATTTTGAGCCAAATAATGCTCAAGGAATCATAAGGAAGATTACTAGTGAACTTTAAGGACATCATTGAGCAGAATGAGAATTTCAGGAAGCCATAAATTTTGGCTCGTAAACCAAAGTGAAGCATGAGTATGGTCATTGGAGAGGTAATCCAGAGGAAAATATGACAGAAGGTATAATTTCTCCAGGGGAGCATTGGGTTGCTACATAAAGTTGCAGGAAAAAGTGGAATTAGATTCCATGAACCATGAAATTACTCAATGTGAAGATTTTTCCAAATAATGTCAAAATTTGGAGGGACTTTCCCATAGGATAGAGGTGAGTGCTAGAGGTAATTGTTGAGAAAGGAAGAGTATCAAAACTCATGATAGTTCCTATGCATAAGTATAATGACACATTTGAAGTGAAATGTTTGGGGGGGGGAAATCGGGTTGAGCTTATTAGCAAGGCATTGCTAATAAGTAGAGAAGCACTCCAACATATAGTGTTGTGTGAAGGGATTGGTAGCAAGGGGATAAGATTCCACAAATGAGGATCGTGTGGGTCAATTATAGACTAATCCCAGGGTCCATTGGACAGGGAAGTAGGTCAAGCTTGTACATTTGGTTGAAGCATCAAAGAGCTACAAAAGGAAGAGCAGGGTTGTAGATCAAGTGATGCAAGGTTGACAAAAGACTAAGGAAGAGCAAGGTTGTAGATCAGGTGATGCAAGTTTGACAAAAGACTAAGGAAGAGCAGAGAAATATTAATATTCAACTATTACAGGGTTTGAATGGCTTTCAAATGGAAAAATCAATAGAGGTCCTCACATAAATCATGAAGCCATTAGGTGAAGAATGTCATTTGCATGCATATGGAGTTAAGAAGAACCCCATAGCCTTGAAGGTAGAAATGTAGTGAAGGCTACAAATCTTGTTGCAAGAGAAGGAAAAATGATATCATGAGATGAGGGATGACTCATGGAGTGGATGCGTCATGCATATGTGCAAGAATAAGAATGTAAGAAAAATAAATTATTAGAGATGATCTAACAACTTTTGTTTAAAAATATCCAAAGCAAGAAATCCACTTATGTTATCAGAGTGTGCATCAAAAGCAGGGTACAAGTGAAAATGGAGGAGCATAGCATTCCATTGGGAACATAGTGGTCTTGAGTGGCCAAGTAGTGCTTCACAGTGAATCACTCAATGAAGTGTAGAAAGGAATTTAAAATCGAGCAAGGCCATGGATAGCCAAAGATATTTGAAAATATGGCATAAGAGAAACATTCCATAATGTTGAAATGCCAATTAATGAGAATGGTATTTCAAGACCAGTTTGGTGAAGGAAATGGGGAATGGTTAATTAGATTGCAGTGCTAATATTCAGATGGAGTGGTGCATGTTACAACACTATGAATATTGAGAATGTTAGCCAAAACGTTGGGACAAGATTCTCTACATAAAGGAAGTAGTTGTGAGATGTCAGCACAAGTGGATTTAGTGGCTATAAATGTAGAATGGCCAAGTGGGGCTTGGTTGGAAGGTTCGGAATAGGGGTTAGTGGTCCAAATTTTAGTAGAATGGAAATGCATAGGGCAACAAGGTTTTACAAGAACTCAAGGACAACCATCTACAACAACAAAAATAAATAATTAATTAAATCTGAAATAGATATGCATTGGAGTGCATGATGCATACAATAAAGATATAATGCATGTGCATGAAATAGGCAGGAAAGTTTAAAAAAATGGTGCATATTGATGTGCATTTGTGCATGTGGACATTCATGAATATGTTGGTGGAATTCTTATAGACTGAGAGTAGTCTTCTAATATATATATATATATATATATATATATATGAAATAATGATGCTATGATATTTGAATAAAACTAATGATGGATTGTGAATCCAAGAAAAATGATTATAACATTGGCTAAAAATGATGATGATGCTATTGATTATGGTAGCCATCCATATGAAGAAAAATGAGGATGATGGGAATGTTGATGAAGAGGTTGGTGAAGGGAGGATGTGACCTTCTACAAAGTATTAGTTAATCAGGTAGCATCAAGTAATGTAATAATAACCATGCAAGTATGCATTTGAGGTTGCTTATGATGCATAAATGCAGAAGGGAATTGAGGTAAAAATTCCCTCGGTTAAGTTCTCAATATTTGAATTGATATAAAGGCGGGAGGCCTTGAGTGTGCAAATATTATTTTCTGCTTGAATGCATTTATGAGAAATTTAATTGCATATTGTGTTATGTTGGTTATGAGATCATAACCAAGTCAAGACATGAGACATACGTCTGCAATAGCAATGAATTCCATTAGAGATGGTCATGTGTGAGGCCATGTTGATTTTGGATATGGAAATTTTCTATAGTGCCATCCAAGTGCATCATCCAAGTGCTTGAGTTTGGATTGCAACATCTTTGTCGGCACTAAATAACACTAAGGGATGATGTTCCTAGTGTTGTGTATGGGTTGAAGAGGAAGGTATCCAAATGATCAAATAGGTTGTTGGGAAGAGTTTGGATGATGTGTTGAGGCATTGACTAGCCCTCCCAATTGACCATGGTGGAATACATGACATGGATATATATGTTATTTTAGATTCAATGCAAGGATGCATTGGGTAAATGGGGCCATGGATATTGGTGCATTGGGTTTATTTATTGGTAATGTTTGACTGCATTATGAAAATTTTGGGTTCCGGTAATGCATATGTGAGGAATGATGGTTTCATTCCATTTAATATGAATAATAGTTGGAAGTGATGGAATTTTTAAATTAATATAATTATGAAAATCCCTTCATGAATTGAATGCAAATGTTGTAATGAAATGATATTGTGCATGAGATACTAACAACTTGTTTGGTTGCAAGAAAGTTGAAGAAATTACAGGTAGGGTAGTCTTGTATATGGAAATTATGTAAGCCATTAGGAAGAATAATATTTATAGTTGCAAGAGCTAAACATAATAAGAAGAAATCTCATGCCTGGGGAAATTTTATTTTTTTTGTATAAAAGAGATTTGAGAAGTTAATAATTGAAAATTGTTATGATATGCTAACAATGTTTGGCAACATGGAAATTGAGAAATTTGCAGGGAGAATGGTCTTGGATATGGAAAGGATGTAAGCTCATAAGGAAGACTGATGCCTACACCTGCAAGAGCCAAACAATTATGAGCAGAAAACTCATGCTTGGAAGATCTTATTTTCCTGAATAAAACAGATTTGAAAATTGATAATTGAAACTTGTATGATGATATTTCATATTGACGGTATGCATATGGTGTAGATGGGATGATTGTCGCAGGTTACAGATTACTAGTGGAAGTCTAACATCAAGTTGGCATCGTCTACACAAGAACACCTTGGCAAATGATGAATCACCCGAGGAACTGTGTAACAATGAAAGCGATGTCTAAGCCTAGAGGGTGAGTACAACAAGAAGAAGCAAGTTGTTAGGTTTGCAGAAGAACCAAGTTGTCAAGCCTGAAGAGTGAACTCTTGTGTGAGTTTCACTATCGAAGAACCAGTCTGTCGGGCTCGAAGAGTGAACTCCTGTGTGAGTTGCACTGACGCAACAGGGTTGATGTTGATTATTTATTGGTAGTTCTTCCTAGCAACGACTTTCCCTTGATATCTCAATAGTAATATTCCTAGTTACTTGTGCCAAAGAGACCATTGTAAATGAATGGTGTATCCCGATGGACTGAGTACAATGAAGGGGACACATTCCTTGGGTCAACCTTGATAAACAAATGGGACGCTTGATGGACTATCAGTAGTGAAGGGATACATTCCTTGGGTTGGGCAGGTCAAGAGGAAGAGAGGTGGTGGAAATCAAGATAGTTATAGGATAATGCTAGTGGTTTATGTATGTGTTTTAGGTTGGAGTGCATATATATATATATATATATATAT
>ML803626.1:318176-330705 GCA_009831015.1 Picea engelmannii
AGGGTGCTTGCTTCAGCCCATACGGTGCTCTCTTGAGTCTGCACACATGTGACTCTCTGTCAAAGGTCTCAAAACCTTCTAGCTATTCAATGTACACTTCTTCCTCAATGATCTCGTTGAGGAACACAATTTTTACATCCATCTTATGAATGCACCATCCCATCTGCGCTGAGAGTGCAAGGATGGATCTTATGGAAGAGTACCAAGGTCTCATCATAATCTATCCCCTCGATCTGTGAGAATCCCCGAGCCACAAACCTAGCATTGTATTTCTCCACACTCCCATTAGTAGCTTGCTTTACCTTGTAGATCCATCTCGAACCTACCACTAATTTATCAATCGGTCTTGGGACAATTTCCCATGCACTGTTTTTGACAATGGAGTCATACTCCTCTACCATAGAATCAACCCAAGTGGGGTCCTACACTGCTTCCTGAAAGGAAGATGGTTCAGTCACAATACATTTGCTCATGAGAGCCATGTATCCAGCCAATTGATTAGGATATTGTCTCTGTCTGCGCTGTGAAGTAGGGGCTCCTACATTCTGTGCAACATCTAGTCTCAATCTGTCAGCTTCTGTGGTGCGCTTTCTACCATTTCTGATGGATGGATCTACTTGAGTGGTTTCCTCCACTCCATGAACCTCTTCATGTGGCTGATCCACATCTTAAGACTCATCTTTGGGAACCAACAATTCCTCTTCTGCATGCAAGTCTAGCTCCCTCTCAAGCGACAACCGCATGGCTTTCCCCTCATCGAATTTTAAATCCCATTGCATAACAGTCATCTTATTGTTCGGAAAATACACACGATAATTATGGATGTTTTTGTGTACCCCACAAATATCCCAACTTCAACAGTCGGTTCCAGCTTCTTCCTGGCATCCTTGGTCACATGCACAAAAACAGATGAGCTAAAAATTTTAAAATGAGAAACATCAGGTTTCTTACCAATAAAAGCTTCTTCAGGTGTACTCATGCCAAGTACTCTATGAGGACAATGGTTCTACACATAAACTGCAGTATTACATGCTTCTGCCCACAAATGCATCGGTAGGCCCTGATCATGCAACATCGCTCGTGTTGCACCCACGATCATTCTATTCTTTCTCTCCGCGACCCCATTTTGCTATGGGTTATGAGGCGCTATGAGTTCTCTTTGAATTCCTTCTCTACTGCAGAAGTATTTTAATTCGTTAGAGATGTATTCTCCACCATTATCACTCCTTAGAGCCTTCACTTGCTTCCCCGACTCTTTCTCCACCAATGCTTTAAACTCACAAAACTTTGAGAATGTTTTATCCTTCTTTTGCATGAAGAATATCTAACATTTACGAGAAAAGTCATCAACAAAAATAACATAATACCTATGTTTTGTTGTTGAAGAAACTGAGAATGGTCTACACACATCCATGTGAATTCTCTCGAGGATCACCGAAGCACGGTTCTCCTTTTCATGAAAGGTGGACTTTACATACTTCCCCAGGGTGCACCCCTTGCACTGATCTAACTRAGCAAGTGTTCCCCTTGGAAGTCCAGTAGATATTTGTTGCATGATCTTCAAGGCTCCATGATGAATATGGCCCAATCTCATGTGCCATAATTCGCCCTCATCCTGGCTCACCACTTTTTCTACCTTGCCTATCATGGCATTGCAGCCATCTACCTCCAGCATGTAGAGATTCTTAACTCGAATCCCTATATTCTTGACTTGACTTGTTGCTTTATGTCACAGGTAGGCTTTTCCACTGCTAAAAACAACATCATAGCCTCTGTCCTCCAACATTGCGACTGAGACCAAGTTTCTCTTCAGACCTGGAACATGCATAACATTTTTCAATTGAAATGGTTTACCTGACTCTCTCTGAAAGGTAATGGTACCAATGCCATTTGCATTGTATCGTCCATCGTCGCCCATCTCTATATGCATTCTGAGATCTTTCTCCTCCAATTCAATGAAAGACTCTTTATCTCCCGTCATGTGGAAGGAAGCGCCACTATCCAAACACCACACCGATCCCAATGCACTTGAAGCCATGCATGCGATCAAAGAAAAGTCAAGTTCAAATTGTGAGACAAGAGCCTCACCAGTTGCAGCTCCAGCAATCGTCTTATTCTTCTTCTTCCGTGGACAGTTAGTAGCGATATGCCCATGTTTGTGACAGTGAAAACACTTCACTTTGGACAAATCCATCTTCTTGACTTTAGACTCGGATTTTGGATGGAATTTCTTCCCTTTCCCTTTCCTTGCCTTGGAAGTCAAAGCACAATCATGTTCATCATCACGCTTTGATGAAGATCCATCTCTGGTGTTCCGCCTGAACTCCTCTTGCACTAGATCCAACCACAGTCGTTCCCAATCCGACAATTTTTCCCTTCCATTGATAGAGTCTTGATAACTGTGCCAACTCTTGGGAAGTCCTAGGAGTGCGAAGCTCACCAAATCATCATCATCGACTGTTATTCCCACACTTTCAAGCTCATCCCGACATTGGACAAACTTCGTGAGATATTTTGGAATTGTGTCGGCCTTCTCCATCTTGATCTTCCTGAGTTTATCTTTGAGTGCCAATTTCCTATGGTCGCTACTATTTTGGAACAGATCCATCAAAACCTTCCACATTGCATGTGGTGTGGTTTTCCCATGGAAACTTGAGACAATGTGGTCTCATACTCCCTCCAACAGAATCCTCCTCGTCTTCACCACTTTCTTTTGCCATGCATCAAGATTTGCAGTGTCTGTCGCATTCGGCTTAGGAACATCGTTGTCAATGTAACCCTTCAAGCCATTGTCTTTGAGTACTTCCTCCATCCTATCCTTCCAAGAAATGTAGTTAGAGTTGCCCTCGAGTGCATACTCCAACCTTAAGACATTGAAAGACATTTCGATCTTGAATCAACTGTCGCACCAAGAAAATCTTGAAAATTTGAATGTTATCCAACCACCAAAACTCAACTGCTGCAATCCCTCTTCCCTGGGAGGTTCACACCCCACCTGAGAGTAGCCTGAGGGAAGTTTGCACCCTGCCTATGTGTAGTCTACGAACTTTCCTGGGAAGTTCGCACCCTGCTTCACTGTAGGGTGAGGGGAGTTCGCACTTCTCCCTTAAGCAGCCTGCAAGAATCACCTTGAAGTTCGCACCCTGCCTTTGTCTAGGGTGCGAGAATTTCTTCTTTGAAAACTGAGCGTAGTCTACAGTACTAAAGTTTGCACCCTGCTAGAGACGGGACCTGCAAGAATGCAATTATGTTCGCACCTCACTTACGTGACTCCGTGGCCTCCGTGGCTCTGATACCATGTAGAAATTTTGATACACTTAATGTATTCCTGCGATTCTCCTGATCTAACAATTATATGCCACTGTTAAATACAGAATCGCTTCTACTATTATTCTTGTGGAAAATTAAACCACGATCACAACCACAATCACAAAGTGAAATATCAATAACACATAACACATAAGTTTTTCCGAGAAAGCGTAAAGCTAAAAACCCCACTATCATATATTATGTATATCATGAATCATGAAACAATCTCATGCAAAACTCTAATCCAAGAGCTCTCAGTACAATACAATCATCTCACACTGTCATACACAAATCAACAAAATACATGTGCCAATTCCTGTGTCCAGACAACTTGCCTCCTCTGCACAAATCTCTGCAATACGAATTCTCACAATGATCATGGAATTGCCTAGTTTGCACATGCTCATAAGCATATTCACTGCATGTGTGGTCAAATCACAACTGATAGCCAAATTGTCCCTTTCATCTGTTATCTCAACTGGGTCTCCACTGGATCTGACATGCATGCAGTTAACCATGGCGAATCTTCGGTCGCATGTGAGTTCACTGATTAACTGAACTCTCACTAGTGCATGTTTAGTTACAACTAGTACAATTGATCTTAACTCACTTAACTACACTTACAATTCTGTTACAAATCCAACTCACTCAGTTATGAATGAAATAATAGATTAATATTTATTGTCTAATTTATTTAAGGGAAAAATAAATTAGACACATGTTTCTTGTTGACTTTTCAACAAGGAATTTGTTGTTCCATTAAGTTTGAACGGTAACCTTCCTTCACTGTGTATCCTTTTCTTCCCCATCCATTGTCATCAGGGAGGGAGAGATTGAGAGGGGCACATCCTACTAAATGTGAGTACATAAGAGCTTTGAGGCCCTTGAGATTGTCTGGAAGATGGAAATGCTTTCAGCCCTGCCAATTTCCTTGACTAGTCCATTCAGATAGGTCAACTAATCTTATGCATCCTTGTGAAAAAGAACCATTGCTTGATGGGGGAAAGTTCCACAATGATTTCTAATGGTAGAGAACCCTTGATACTATATGTCCAGACATTTATTATTTTCCCATTTCTAGGAACTGAAGATATTTTGGATTTTATTATTAGCAAGGGTCTCTTTAGGAGATTTCAGAGAGTTGATCCTTTTGAATCCAACAGTGGGAGATCAAGACATCTTTTCCTCATTCCTACAAAATATTTTTTGAAAATAACTTCTTTCCACCAGTCCATTATTCATGTGATTAGTCTCCAAACTATCTTGGCCCCCATTACTGCATTCATAAAAGCAATATCCTTTATAAATATTTTTCCTCTGTCTTTGGACAATTGGATTATAGACGATTTGATCAAATGATATTTTTTGGTCTCATTTTTTCCACCTTCCCACAAGAAAGTTTTGATTTTGTAGGCCATCTGATCTAATATGAATCTGGGTGCGAGAAGCATTGAACATTGGAACAAGGGAAGAGAAAAGAGCACAAAATTAATGAGAGTGATTTTCCCAGCAATATTTAGCCATCTTTCCCCCCATTGTTGAATCCTCTTGTTCATTTTATCCAAAATATCCTGCCAATTCATAGAGGAGGGGTTTTGCAAAGAAATGGGTGTTCTTAAATAATTAAAATGAGACCAACCTTCCACTGATGGGAATCCCATTTTTTTTTAAATTCTTTGCAGTTGTTCATTGGTCGCATTCCAACAATATATATATGACTTTTGGCATTATTGACTTTTCCCTCGAAAGCATTCAAGAAAGAGTCTTAACACTTCTTTTAATATCTTTGCAATGATTGTTGAGGTCGCTCCAAGCATAAGGGTATCATTGGAAAATTGAGGGTGATTAATTTCTTTGACCCCTTGAAATGATGATGCCTTGATAGAGCCTTCCCATCTTTCATGTTACAATGTTATGCTCAAGGACTCTGCCATTATAATATACAACAAAGGGGAGAGCGGACAACCTTTCTTAAGAAGACAGTCGACCATTACTGTCCAAGGAGATCCAATACAAGCATTAACCCAACCAATGAAGTCCGTATTGAAGTTGAATTCCCTCATAACCTCATATAATAAGGAGTGCCTAACCTTGTGAAAGGCATTAACCATATCCATTTTTATAATCATTCCTTTGTCATTTCTTATTTTACTAGAGTGGATTTCCTCTTGTACTAAATAATATTGTCGACAATCTATGTTTTTTGAATAAATCCTCCCTGGTTATTTGAAATGATCCTACAATGACAAGTTTTAACCCATTTGCAATAATTTTGGTTAGAATTTTATAAGTTGAATTATAAAGAGAAATTGGACTAAACTTGGAAAAAGAGGAAGGATTGGATTCCTTTGGAATAAGTGCCAGGAAGGTGGAATTGATGTTGCCTCCTAATTTTTTCTTTCTCACGGAAAGGTTGACCATCCTCTTCAAATCCAAGTTCATTGTGCCCCAGTAAATTTTGTAGAAATGGATTGAAAATCCATATGGACCTCGTGCCTTGTCCTTGCCTAAACTTCAAACAACTTGTTTAATTTCTTCTTCATCAATTTCCTTCAACAAAAAATGGTTCTCTTCCTCTAAAATAAAATGCAGGATTTTTTCTAACATTGCATTGATGGAGGTTGAGTCTGAGGAGAGGGGGGGGGGTGGGGGTTCTTTAGTATATAAGGTCTCAAAATGTCGCCTGGGTGCCTCTTTTATTTCCTCAAAATAGTCAAGCCTTTGTCCATTTTCCTGTATAATGAATTTAACATTATTGCACTCCCTACGAGCTTTTGATTGATTGTGGAAGAAGGTAGTATATCTATCCCCTAATTTTAACCACAAACTTCTTGATTTTAGCATCCATTCTTCCTCCTCTTTTCTAAATATCTTATGAAGTTTTATATTAGTCTATATTTCACGCATTTGTAGATCTTCAGTTAGTACATCTTCATCTTCCATTTGCTGATGTAATTTGACCAATTAATGGCGTAACTCTTGTTGCTCTTTAACTAGTGAAATGTGAGATTGTTTTGCCCATTTCTTTAGGGAACATTTGATAAATTTTAGATTAGATTCCCACACAAAAGAGGGGGAGCCCGATATGGGAATTTTCCATGTATTCTCAACTAATTTGAAGACTTTATCATCTTGCAACCAAATAAAGTTGAATTTAAAGAGAAGGGGCCCGAAGTTTTCAAGAGAATAAAAACGAGGTAAATTAGCTTGTGATCAAAGATTGTTGAAGCAATTATATGAGAGGAGATAAGGAAGTCCCGAAGAAATTTTTTGTTGTGGGCTAGGAACTGATCCAATCTCGCCGCAAAATGACCTACCCTTGTTCTTTTGTTTCTCCATGTGATTTTTCCATGAATCGGCTTAATGTCATTGATATCCCAATGTGTTATCAAATCTAACATTTTCTCTCCCATTGGATCTTGAACTACGTTACCACCTTTTTTCTCCTCATTTGATAAGGTTGTGTTGAAGTCCCCACCAATTATGTAATTTTCCACATGGTAGTCTTCTATAATGATTTGTAAAGATTTCCAAAATCCAACCTTTTTCTAAGTATCTAACTGGAGAGTAAACATTCACAATATGAAAGATGGAACATATTTCTATGTGTCTAATTTTTTTAAGAAACCATATTTGTAAAGCAAAGAAAAACATGATTTCTAGTTGAGAAGGGTCCCAAAGAGTAAGAATACCTTCGAATACCCCTTTTGAACCAACCGCTAGACTATTGTTGCTTTTCCATAGTTTTTTCCCAATAGAGATGGCATCTTCTTCACTTAATTTCATTTTATGGAGTAGAATAGCAGAGGGTTTTCCACTTTTATTAAGTCTCTAATTGCTTCTTCCTTTACCTTACTACCCATGCCTCTACAATTCCAAGAGAGAAATTTCATTTAGTTTTATATATGAGTGGGATCCCCACCTAGGGGATCTTGAGGGATGCTTGGTTCTGGGCCTTTGCCACCCTTTTTGGAAGACTAGATGGATGGAATGGACAGTTGTGTGCCCAATGCTTTATTAATGTTTTTCACTTCTTCACACCTGTCCCTATTAATCGTTATCCCTTCTTCTTTTGGAATCCTTTCTTCGTGTGTTTCACTCTCCTCAACAACTTGATGGGATTTGCTTCTCGTGATTATTTTGACTAGTTGTATTGGAATGTCCATTCCTTGTTGGTATGGCTTTTCTGATTCATTGTTTTCTCTATCCATGAGGTTACTAGAAGGGTCTTCACGAGGAGGGAGGACTACTTGGACAACCACTAGTCCTAAGGAGGGAGGGTCTTCAATTTGATTCTTGAAAGCTTCAATGGAAGTTGTGCCTAGGATTTCAAATTGATTTTTAGAAGGGGAAGGGGTAATTATGGTGGAGTTTGAGGTTTGGGATTGACTTACCTTGCAAGATTCTTTATTTTTACCATTTGGACTTGCTAGATAGGTTGTTGTTGGTTGCACTGAAGGATGAGGCAGTCCTTTGTTTGATGATTTCCTTCGAACCTGTTGCCAACCTTCTTCTTGATATGTTCTCCCCTAGGGTTCCTGGGATTTCTTAAGGAAAATTTTGGCGAAATGGCCATATTCATGGCATGATCTACATTTGAAGGGAAACTGCTCATAATCAACTTGTTGGATGAAGGTTCATTCATCCAAAGATAACTTGACGACCTCATGGATTCATTTTTATAAGTCAACCTTAACAAAAATCTTGATACAAGAAAACATAGGCATCTTCGGTTCCACTTTGTCTATGTATTTGCTAATGACATCTCCAGTAGACTTCAAATCATCAGCTCCCCAACAATGTAGGGGAATATGTGGAAGATGTACCCAAACCCAAACTAGACCCAAATCGATTAAGGTACATATCCTTGGTTCCATTAAAATAGGGACCATTTATGAATATTAAATCTCTATCTTCTTTGTATTCAAATAGGAAAGCATAATAACCTCGTCCGTAGAAGAAATGGTTGACACAACCTCTAATTAGGATCTACCTGTTTTTAAGGATCCATGATTCCATTTGTCTTGGGGATGGCTAGAGGCCAGTAAATTGCCCCACCAATTCCTTTTCCGCAATGTTTAGAGCTTTGCATCTTGCAAATACCTGAGGAAGACATAATTTTGAGACTTGATCCAATTTTTTAACAAAGTGTTCCTGAGTAGGTCAAGGGACTAGTCGATTCAAGAAAGTGCTTGAAGGTGGCAGTGATGGAGGTGAAATCAAGAGGATGATCGATCTCACCTCTTGACATGGTAGAAGGTCCGAAAAATCAAAAGAAAGACAAATTCATAGCAGGCTAGGGGTTTTGTAGTTTTTTTCCTACTCTCATTCACATTCCAACTTCAAAGGACCTATAATTGATTGAATTGTTAAATATTCTAAATTTGTATATTTTAGACTTCTTATAACACCTCTATATAATTTTCTTGAATCAAGTTATTTAATAAACATCTAATTATAATCGTTTATATTTTAATTTATACGATTAATTTGTAATTGAAATAACAGTTTTAGGAAAAATGTAATTTGGCATTTAGTGCACTTAAATAAAAGCACTTTTTTTCCAACTGAAAATTTCTCATTATATTATGTATATAATTATGTACATATGCTAATTCTTGTCCAAAATGATCAAAAACTCAGTTCTTCCCAGCACACAAGCTTTGGGGTTAAGTTCAAGATATACTTTATCTCACGATTTACATATTACTCTTCCCTTTGAAAACCCATCATATCAGAGATATACATAAATTTATACATAGAGTAGGCCCTTCATTTCCATCTTCCCAGTCTTTGAGTGGTTGACTTATTATTATATATAGGAATACATTTTTGGGAAGTTCTATCAAGCAACTAATAATACTTTGCATTTAGATCATTTAACTCATTAATATAACAAGCGTTCATATTTCATATCATTTCTAAAAAAATTCATCATTAACACATTATATTAAAAAATAAATCAAATGTGATAACTATTTTCATCCAATTTATTGTATAGAAGAGAAATGTTCTAAAACAACTTTATTCGCATCAATTTAAATTCTTTATAGTGCAACTACCATCACCGCAACTACCATCACCTTTTGAATCAAAACAACTAGATTTTAATATTGTGAACTCATTTAAAATCAAATATAAAAAATTTCAATTAATAACATTTTACATTTTAACCTCTCAATATTTTGTATATGCTTACAAATTCATTATTCACTTTGTCACAAAATATTATTTTTTAGTTAAAAAAAATAAAATTAATAATAATAATAAATTAATTAATTAAAATAAAAATAAAATAAAAATAAAATAAAATAAAATATCACAAAGTCATATCAAATCATCAACACTTCAATAATTAGTTCCATATTAATATTATATGGTTAATTTACACCAAATTTTGTCTCCATACCAATTCCCTCGTTATCTTATCACAATCTTTAGTGGTTTCAATATATTCACATTCATATTTTATTACCTTTAAAACATATATATTTTTCATGATAATGTTTAATAAAACATATATATTTTTCATGAAAATGTTTAATAAAACATATATATTTTTCATGATAATGTTTAATAAAACATATATATTTTTCATGAAAATGTTTAATAAAACATATATATTTTTCATGATAATGTTTAATAATTTTTTTCTTTAAAAATATTTAATAAAAAATGAAAATGAATTGAAAATTTAAAAAATATAAGAAATAATTTTTGAAAGATTTTGTTTTTATTATATAAAAAAATATAAGAAAAAAATTTAAAATTTTTAACTTAAAATAATTAAAAATGGTAAAAGAGTTTGTTATTATCATTCATTTAAAAGAATTTGATATTATAGATTATGTTTTTATATTTGATTAAAAAATTGAAAAATATAAGAATTAATTTTTGAAGAACATTTTGTTTTTTATCCAATAAAAAATATAAGTCTAAAAATGTAACTTGAAATAATTAAAAATGGTAAAAGAGTTTATATTATAATTCATGTGAAGGGATTTGATATTATACATTATGTTTTTAAAAACAAAATAAAAAAAAAATATAAGTCTAAAAAAGGCAACTTGAAATAATTACAAATTGTAAAAGGGTTTGTATTATAATTCATGTGAAGGGATTTGATATTATACATTATGTTTTTTATATTCGATAGTATTGTATATCAATTTATTAATATTTTAAATTTTAAATTTTTAAATATAAATTTAATTTTTATGATTATTATTAATAAGGTAATATATTTATTAATATTTTTAATTTTTAAATATAAATTTGATTTTGGTGATTATTAATAAGATAATATAATTTTTAATTTATTGTAATGTAGAATATGTTTTAATAATTTTAATATTCCTCGGATGGGGTGCCACACGGAGAGGGAAGGACATGTAGATTAGTATTGGGTGGTGCCATAAATGTTGGTCATCGGCTCCCATCTCCTTGCCATAAATGAATGGGAGTGAACCCAGGCAGCGAATATCAAACGACGAGGCCTCTCACGCGAGCGAGCATGACAGTCAATCAACGCATTAAGACCACAACCTTAATGGCCAAAGATATCACCTTCATCCTTATCAACCGCCTTGGAGGATTTGTGATGCATTTGAAGTTTGTAGAGCCGAAGGCTGAACCTTCGAAGAGTAGGGACAGAGATACCCCTTCAGTCGGTATCCCGACAATAGTTTTGCTTCTAAGCATGCCAAGAGCAAGGGGGCGGCCTCGCAGAGGCGCGGCATGGTACACAGTCGATTCACGCCGGAAGTGGCAGAAGAATTTTGAAAAAGCATTGGCTCTAGCTAGCAGGAGGAAAACCAGGAAGTCCAGGAGAATGGGAATGCCTCCCATGGCGTATGTTGAGGAGATTGCGCCGGATGAATCCATCCAGAACTACACAGAGAATCTTCTCTTCACGGTCCTGGACAATTGGAATTCCCCCCACTTGTTTTGGGAAGGATGCAATAACCCCTACTCCAAGAACAACGCACAGTCCCAGGGATGCTCTAGTTGAGGAATTCACAGCTTGTTTCGTGGAGGAAGAATTCCAGAAAGGCGTGGAAGGAAACATAGAGGAATTCACAACCGTCGAACCTCCTGAGGTAGTCGCGCAGCGAAATAGGCAGCCAAAGCACCAGGGTGGCAATGTAAAAGAACGAAAGGATGAGGCCGACCAGCCATCACTCCTTCAACTGGAGCACCTCGAATTAATTTTTGACATACGCAACATGGTGGACGACCAGATATTCAGGGCCATCCGCATAAACCAACGCCTTGATATGATCTATGCCGCCTACTCCAGTGAATCCCCAAGACGCCAATGCCCTACATGCACACAGGTATACGCAATTCCAGTCAAGCGAGGAAAGAATGAAGACAAGGATAAGAACACCGACTAAAAGGTTTTTTATATGCTCACAGTTAGAAACTTTTTTCTTTTGTTGCAAACCAGAGATATAGCCCAGTTAGCTTATAGTAATGCTATTGGTAGCGTAGTAAAGACAAGACTTGGTGTAAAGGTGGCCATGCATCCTGGTTTCCTTCGGGCAAGATGGCAGCCTGAAATTTTGAATTTGAAAAGTGGCATGGAACGGCTAGCTGTCTCGGTTTCCTCTACAGGCAAGACAATTAACAGTTCAACTGAACTCTGTAATTCTGCAACTTTAATATAACGGGACCTACTTTTTTACTTAAAAAAAATAAAAATAATTTTAATATTTTTCTTATTAGATTTTTTAAATTTTAACTTATGCTTAATATAATATCTAAATGTTGAGAATTAATGCTATGAAAGTGATGAAGAATAAAGTGTGACTGCTTAAAATATTAATTACATGTGTTCTCTTAACTTCAATCTATGTGAAATGTTTGAAAATTGATGGATACATTTTCCTATTAATTGATTTAGGATTAGTTTTTTTTTCCTCATGAATTGAAAACCCGCACTTAATTATGATTGTATATAGAAATAATTATATGATTTTCAATCATAGCCTTCACATATCCATGAATATGTGTATACTTAAACTAATTTGAAATAGATCTATATAATTTAATTATGATTGTATATAGAAATAATTATATGATTTTCAATCATAGCCTTCACATATCCATGAATATGTGTATACTTAAACTAATTTGAAATAGATCTATATAATTTAAATATTACTAGCATATTTATCACAATAATGTTAATATATATATTAATATACATACCAACATA
>ML803626.1:333646-348342 GCA_009831015.1 Picea engelmannii
CCAACTGTAGGCTTAGCGACTCCCAGCGGATTTACCACTAGCCACCCCCGAGCTGAGACCACGATGTTGTGAGACTGCGTCTCCGTTTGCCAGTGACCAGGAGCGAAGGTTGCAATCCTTCCTCTCTGCTATCACTCACTCTGCGTAATGCCAGAGTTCTCCCCTCGCGTCTGCCCCCCAATCGCTTCTACCCCACGCCTTATCCTCTTGCGAGGTTGCATGTGGCACGATTACCCTCGCACTGGCCAGTCATGATGGCTCTACAGATGGGCGGTTCACCTCCCCATCCCTCATTAATTCTTGAGGAGCCATCTACCTACCAGTCTGCGAGGCATTTAATTCGAGGCCAGCGAGCCGCTTTTGGTTCTCCAGGCCAGTGGAGTCCAAATACGGTATTAATTCTCGGTGGAAGTTAACGCCACATTTTCAGGTGCCTTCCACCGCCATCGTGGTCTCGTTTATGCACGTCCCCTCTCAGCAGTCCTGCAATAAAAATTCATAATGTTATTCACATTCATTGACCTTTTACTCAAGGTCCATTTATATCACATATTCACATTTATGAGTTTGCCATAGTTCTTGGCCAGTCCAGTTATTTTTACAAACTGGGGGAAACAGGGTGTTACAACATATAACTATGGCAATACTAACTTAGTACAAACATATATATATATATATATATATATATATATATATACATATATTAATGTTTGTACTAAGTTAGTATTGACATAGTTATATGTCAATATGTATATATTGCTATATACCAACATTTATGTATGTTGGTATATATGTCAATATATATACTAGTATATATATATCAACATTTATGTATGCCATATATATTACTAGTATAATGTTCTAATATATCTTGTTTAGTATACTATATATACTGACATATTAGTGTATGTATTGAGATAGCACTGCCATATTTAATATATATACTAGTGTATATATTATATTGACAATGCATTTTTATAATAGTGTATTATATATGTTAACATAT
Organism: Picea engelmannii; assembly: GCA_009831015.1. Taxonomy (NCBI): domain Eukaryota; kingdom Viridiplantae; phylum Streptophyta; class Pinopsida; order Pinales; family Pinaceae; genus Picea; species Picea engelmannii. The sequence goes on from ML803626.1 coordinate 334,653, forward strand.
ATGTATACCAACATATTGTATGTTAGTATATATGTTGATATATTGAATATATATATATATATATATATATATATATATATAATATGTCAATAAATATTAGTGTACATGACATAATGATGTTGATATATATACTAGTATATATATCAACATATTATGTTGATATATGTACTAGTGTATATACTAGTATATATATCGATATATATGTCAGTATGTATACTAGTATACATACCAAATAGTACTATGTCGGTACATAATTTGTCAATATAGTATAAATTAGTATATATACTAACATATTATGTTGGTATATATACTAATTTATATACCAAATAGTACTATATCAGTACATAACATGTCGATATAATATATATACAATAGTATAGTATATATGCCACTATAGTATAAAGTAGTATATATACCAACATACATGTATGTCAGTATATAGAATACCATATATGTAGAAATATTATATACTAGTATATATTGGTATAAATGTTGGTATATATATCAATATATATACATATATTTTGATATATGTATGTTAGTGTGTATACTAGCATATATATTGACACTAGTATATATACCAACATATTATGTTGGTATATATACCAATATATATGCTATTGTATATGTACCAACATATATGTATACTATTGTATATACCGACATATATGTCAGTTTGTAACCTTTGTATATATACCAAATAATATATATATTCACTAATATAATATATCAATATCTATATTAGTATATATGTCAATATATACTAGTATTCATACTAGTTTATATATACACACACACCCTATCATATATACCAAAATATATGTATGTTGGTATATACTAAGTATATATATTAATATATATGCCACTATATATACTATTATATATATACCAACACATACGTTTTCAATAGAAAGAAGTAATGTTTTGCGATTGATACATGGGTGGATATTAATTGCCAAATTTCATGGGAAGCCATGAGGCACAATCACATGCTAGTGATTGATAAAAGCATGACTTGTTATTAAAGCTTGTTACAATATCTTGCTTTCATAAATACACAACAAAAATGCACATTTACAAAATGTGCATATGTTATGTATATAAAAATAAGATAGGGATAATAACAAATAATAGTAAACATTTATAATTAATTAATGAATAAATAAGTGTCCTTGGGGTGTAGGGCAATCGGTGATGGAGTGTACTGTTAAGGCACTCTGTTATGGGAAGTCACTGATTTGAAACCCTGGCTTACCTTGTGTGTCATGTATGGGGCATCGTGGGCACACCTGGAGGTTATAGTGGTAGCAATCAAATAACACTACCCCATGTCATGCGAGTACGTGCCTGACTAGTTGTTGATTCCGCTAGTCACAAAAAAAATTATAAAATAAATAAGTAAAAAGACACACCTCTTCATAAAGAGGAAAAGAGACATCCCATAAATTATATTTATAATCAAGGTCCATTCATTATAAACATCATTCTTATTTATTCTATCAATCAAATATTTTATTTGATCTCATATATCCAGTAAATTACCGAACATTTTTGCTACATCGGTATTAGAGCCCATTGTATTTGTTAAACCACTTCATAATTTTTTTTTACCAATTTGCTACATTCCTTTTACTAGTAAAAAAATACATTATATATAAAAACTCAATTTTTTTATATACCCTTTACAAAGTGAATTAAAAGTGGGTTCTACAAAGAAAAATACTAACCTCAAGATGGTTAACAATGATGAGTTACATGAGGATCTAAATCGATGTAGAGATGAAGTCAATATCATAAGACATTGTCTTGGTAATGTTGAGAAGGGACAAAAATAATTAGGAGAAGGACAAAAAGAGTTAGCAAAAGCACAAAAATAATTAAGAGATAAAATCAATAAGTTGATAGAAAATGAAGACAAAATTGACAGATTAATAGATGAGTTTGAGAAATGATGGCACACCCTATTAAAAATAAGAAATGATGACAAGCATGAAACAACGAGGATGCTTAATAATCAGAACGAGATAATTGACCAACTAACCGAAAGGGTAGACACATTATTTACAGAATCCTTAGCCTATTGAAGACCACCACAAAGTCCATAATCACAAAATACATGTGATCATAGACATCAAGAAGCACCATAAATAATTTTTTCAAGCAATGTGTTATCACATATAGTTGTCAAGGGCAGTAGGTCGTCCAAGTCTGTGGTCTGCATAAGAAGAGTCCAAGCACAGCATTCAAAAGCAGTCCATTTCGGGCTAAAATACAGTCTAGCAGACAGGTTTGTGTTTCAACAGCGGAGATCCCGTATACAATTCAGATTAGCGGCTCTTAGACAGTCGGAGTTTAAAAGTCGTGCAAGGATTAACAACTAGCCAAGCGACCCGAAGTCCTGAAGTAAATCTGAGCCATTGAAGGCTGAGGACACGCGTCACCAGATCTCACACTTCGGGAATTCGACACTTCGGAGAAGTGCGCGAGCAAGCAGGAGAAAACTATTGAAGCCCGAACTCCCGAAGTAAATCTCGTCCATCCAAATCAAGAGGCCACACGTCACCCAATCTCGCACTTCGGATGATTGCGCGAACAAGTGGAAGAAAAAGGCCTGAAGCCCGAATTCCTGAAGTGAATCTCAACCGTCAAAATCAAGAGGCCACGCATCACAAGATCTCTCACTTCAGGAATTCGACACCTCGGAGGATTGCGTGAGCCAACAAAAGAAAGATCCCAAAGCCCGAACTCCCGAAGTGAATCTCGGTCGTCCAATACAAGAGGACACATGATGCCAGATCTCTCACTCCAGAAATATGGTGCTCTGGAGGATTGTAAGAACTATGCATCGAAAAGGCCCGAAGCCCAAATTCCCCAAGTAGTTGTAGACTATTGATCTCAAATAAAAAAGAATCGTTGATCTTTGCAACAGAGAGCAGGGTCCATCCGAGAGTGGTGCGTGGCTTTCCTAGATCGCAGATCACGACCAGATTGATGGCCACGCTTCATTGGGGGGACGAAACATGCTCGTACGATAAAATTCTTAAGCAGTCCCACAATTGAAACCATGGTATAGTGAAAGAGCTACGTGGAGGAAGGTGGTGAATTGCGGTCTCAAAAGCGGTGTGAATCTAAACCGCTTATGATGGCCCCGCAATCACCTGCTTATATAACGATAAATTTGAGAGCAATACGTGGTCGCCCCCTGGGCATTAGGCTGCGCTCCGATCCCAAGGAGGATTCAATCAATGAAAAAGGACTAGTAGTTGAAGCCTTAGCTCAGTCCATAAATATAAGGCATGAAAGCTCTAGCCGAGGAGACAGAACTGTCAGCCCGAGGTACCACGATGGGCAATTTCGTCTTGTAGGCCCATACTGATCTGACCTGCGTTTGATAGGCGGAAACACGCATAGCATGACAGAAAGATTCACATACGAAAAGCTTTAAATGAGATGGCCATATTACACTCTTGGCAGTTGTGGACTAATCAGATTATAAATAGATCAGTTTAAGTTTTGTAAAGGGGGGGGGGTTCAGAGGCTGGAGAGTCGAGAGAGTTTTAGGAGAAGGGCTCTGTATTTTTCAGTTTGTAAACCTAAGGTGCATGGATTGTAAATATTCAGTTATTGAAGATTCCTTTGAGTTGTTTTATCAGTCTGTCTTCTTAGTTTACATGTTGTTCTGTTTTTCTTGTCTAGAGGTAGCATATATGATTTATGGATTCCTGAGGCAATAAAGGATCTATTGTCATCTTGCCCATCTTTCATCGTTTATCCCTCAGACACTTCCTGTTTTCGTCTTGTCTGGATGTAGCATATATGATTTATGGATTCCTGAGGCGGTAGAGGATCTGTTGTCATCTTGCCCATATTTCATCGTTTATCACTCATACGTTTGTTGTTTTCTTCTTGTCTGGAGGAAGCACCTCTGATCTATGGATTCCTGAGACGGTGGAGGATTTGTTGTCATCTTGCCCATGTTTCATCGTTTACCACTCAGACAGATTCTTTCTTCTTTCTTCTCACCATCACATAAATCTTTTGTTTGATAGGCAGTTTAAATGCCTTCATTGAGCACGATACTTATGACTCCATTGACCAATAGTTTAAGACTGATCTGCAGTGATCTCTGTTATCTTTTCCTTTCTTAAATTCTTGTTGATCCACCTACTCAAACCATTTTAATCCATTTTAATTTTACTTTGATGGGTATTGGGCTTATCCTCTTGCAGTCTGAGGGTGACTCTCAGTGTTAACATTCATGGCGTCGTTGTCAAGGATGGAAGTGAAGATATCTTCCCTGGGAGAACGACAATGAATAGATCCAGTTTTAGATGGTGAACTGAAGCTGGACACATTATTCTGACTGCATATCTTTCACCATGGCGACTCCATTGTTCGAAAATCTATTGGCGACTCCACTAGTTTGAAATGGACAAGATTTTAGCTCAGAGGTATGCTTTCTGTGATTTTTCAAAGATAGTTGGTTTCCCTAATCCATTGCCTAGTAGAGATGAATGGGAAAGTATCCTTCCTAAATTTCAAAGAGAAGAGTGGGAGGTACCAGCTGAACACTTGCTGGATTTTCATGATTTTATTCATCAACTTCATATCGTGCATGAAGATGTTCAGATAAAGATTTTCAGGTATTCATTAGAGGGGATTGCTCACGATTGGTGTAGATCTCTTCCAGTTGCAAGTATCATCTCTTTGATAGGATTTCATGCAACTTTCAATTCCTTTTGTAAAGAATATTTTCCATCTGAACGCCATTTTGAGGGATGTTGTAATGAGTTTTCTTTGCTCCATAAAGATTATGCTAGTCATGAAAGCTCGATTTTTTATGAAGCATTTATTGTAGAAGAAAACATTTACCATGAAGATCATGAGGTGTTGAATGATATTCATTATGTTAACAATAACAAAGAAATGTTTGTCATCATATCAAATGTATCTCTTGTTTTAAATGTTCATGAATATCAACATCTCTCTTTTGAATATTTTGATGACGAAGAGCAAGTGTATTCTGCAGTCGATATTTCTCCTGACTGCGAAGCTGATATAGATGATAAGCTAGTTAAAAGAACTAGGGAATGTTTCTCTCTGTTTTTTCCTACCTTTTCAGAATTGAAGGCAGATGTTGTTTGTTTCTCTTACAAAGAAAATGTAGAGGATATTCTTGTCCTTGAAGCAGATGTTTTTGGTAGCTCTGCTTATGACGAACAAGTTGTTTCAAATGCTCACAAAAAACAACCAATTTTTGATGAATATCCCAATGAAGATGATGAAGAGCAGAGCTTTTTCATGGCTTCTTTGGAACCTTGTAGCATGGTTCTTGTGTATGATAATTATGAGCCTAATCATTGGGAGGGCCATGAAGGAGAAAAGGAAGAGCTAAATGTGCAGCTTATCTCTTGTCCAACACTTGTAAATGGGCAAATATCGCTCGCTCGGGATTAGCCAACCTGCATCAATCCTTTACTCACTTGCACATGCTGAGAACATCAAACAACAGGTGAGCAATGATGCAATGAAGGAGGTAATTTCTTGCCAGACTAGTGTGCCTTATTATAAATTTTATGACCATGTGGGGTTATATATAGAGTTGAGTTTTCCAAAAGCATTGGAGCGTGCAAAATTAATCATCTTATAATCACTTGGAGGTTTTGTTAGCATTCCAAAACATGTTTTCATTCTGCTTTCATACTTCCCTTACCTTTTATGGATCATTTGCAGTAAAAAGATGAATTATGTTACCAAATAGTCTGGGTGGCTATGGTGGAAGTTTGCTTTCACTTAGCACATTGTAAAAATCGGTTAGTTTAGGATTGTACATAAATAAACTCCATCTGGAGCAAGTCTGTTTGTTTTCTTTTTGTAAGTAGAGTAGTGTACATGTCAGCCTGTTGTCCTCAACAAGATGTATTTGAGCTCGACTCCACAACCCAACAACTAAGACACTTGAATTGCTTGTTCTTGGCAGCGCACAGGGAGCATGCCATCCTCTGTGGAGCCAAATGTTATCACATATAGTTGTCAAGGGAAGCAAGTTGTCCAAGACCATGGTCTGCACATGAAGCATCCAAGTGCAACATTCAAAAGCAGTCCATTTCAGGCTGAAATACAGGCTAGCAAACATGTTCGTGTTTCAATGGTGGAGATCCCGTACACAATTCAGATTAGCGGCTCTCAGACATTCGAAGTTTAAAAGTCGTGCAAGGATTAACGACTAGACAAGCGTCCCCAAAGTCCCAAAGTAAATCTGATTCATTGAAGGCTGAGGACACGCGTCATCAAATCTCACACTTTGAGAATTTGACACTTCAGAGAAGTGCGCGAGCAAGCAAGAGAAAACTCCCGAAGCCAGAACTCTCGAAGTAAATCTTGGCCATCCAAATCAAGAGGTCACGCATCACGATATCTCTCACTTTAGAGGATTGCGTGAACAAGCGGAAGAAAAAGGCCCAAAGCCTGAACTCCTGAAGTGAATCTTGGTCGTCAAAATCAAGAGGCCACGCTTCACCAGATCTCTTACTTCGAGAATTCGGCACTTCAGAGGATTACATGAGACAATAGAAGAAAGCTCTCGAAGCCCGAACTCCCGAAGAGAATCTTGACCATCCAATACAAGAGGACACGCGACACCAGATCTCTCACTCCGGAAATATGATGCTCTGGAGGATTGTAAGAACTATGCATCAAAAAGGCCCGAAGCCCAAACTCCCAAAGTAGTTGTGGAGCGTTGATCTCAAATCAACAAGAACCGTTGATATTTGTAGTAGAGAGTAGGGTCCATTCGAGAGCAGTGCGTGGCAACAAAAGCGAGGCTTTCCCAGATCGTAGATCACGACCAAATCAATGACCACGCTTCATTGCGGGGATGAAACATGCTCGAACGATAAAATTCTTGAGCGGTCCCGCAATTGAAACCATGGTATAGCGAAAGAGATACGTGGTGGAAGGTGGTGAATTGTGGGCTCAAAGCGGTGTGAATCAAAACCGCTTATGATGGCCCCGTAATCACATGCTTATATAATGAAAAATCCGAGAGAAACACGTGGTCACCCATTAGACGTTAGGCTACGCTCCGATCCCAAGGAGGATTCAGTTAATGAAAAAGGACTGGTAGCTGAAGCCTCAGCTCAGTCCATAAATAGAAGGTGTGAAATCTCTGGCTGAGGAGACAAAACTGTCAGCCCGAGGTACCACGATGGACGATTTCATCTTGCAGGCCCATACTGATCTGAGCTTGCATCTAATAGGCGGAAACACACATAGCCTGACAGAAACATTCACAGACGAAAAGCTTTAAATGAGATGGCCAGATTACACTCTTGATAGTTGTGGATTGATCTGATTGTAAATGTATCAGTTTAAGTTTTGTAAATGAGGGGGGGGTTCAGAGGTTGGAGAGCCGAGAGAGTTTTAGGAGAAGAGCTTTGCATTTTTCAATTTGTAAGCATGAGGGGCATGGATTGTAAATATTCATGTATTGAATATTCCTTTAAGTTGTTTTATCAGAATGTCTTCTTAGTTTACATGTTGTTCTATTTTTCTTGTCTTGAGGTAGCATATATGATTTATGGATTCCTGAGGTGGTAGAGGATCTGTTGTCATCTTGCCCATCTTTCATTGTTTATCCCTAATACACTTCCTATTTTCATCTTGTTTGGATGTAGCATATATGATTTATGGTTTCTCGAGGCGGTAGAGGATTTGTTGTCATCTTACCCATATTTCATCGTTTATCACTCAGACGTTTGTTGTTTTCTTCTTGTCTGGAGGTAGCATCTCTGATCTATGGATTCCTGAGACGGTGGAGGATTTGTTGTCATCTTGCCCATGTTTCATCGTTTACCACTCAGACACATTCTTTCTTCTTTCTTCTCACCATCACATAAATCTTTTGTCTGATAGTCAATTTAAATGCCTTCATTGAGCACGATACTTATGACTCCATTTCCCAACTGTTTGAGACTGATCTGCAGTAACCTTTGTTATATTTTCCTTTCGTAAAGTCTTGTTGATCCACCTACTCAAACCATTTTAATCCATTTTACTTTTACTTTGATGGGTACTGGGCTTATCCTCTTGTAGTCTAAGGGTGACTCTCAGTGCTAACAATATGCATAACTCAATATTTTAAGATAGAGATTATAAAAAATTTAAAAAAGAATTATTGGAATATGATGCTAAGAACCATAGAGGAGCCATCATATGGATCAACAAAATGGAGGGTATATTTGAATAAAAAAAATAATGATAGCCTCCAACAACTTAGAAGATGCTGACTTTGGATCCAATTGGGAAAATGGTGAGGAAGATGAAAACTCTAAATCCAATTGAGAATATGAAGGAGAAGATGAAGACCTCGAATCCAATTGGGAATATGAAGAAGAGATGAAGAAAATGGTCATTCCGATGAGGTAACTGATGTGAACCAGGGTGGGTTTGTAAATATGTTTTCTATGTTATCTGTAACCTCACCCACCAAATATAACAATATCATAGTTCTATAACATGTCAAAATTGCAAGGGACTATCTATGGAAGAGGTACCTCATCTCTAGAAGTAAAACGAGAAATTTTGGAGATGAGAATGTGCAGTTCTGTGTATGGAGTTTGGACTCTCGATTAGGGAAGACTGTAATAAAATCCCATAGGAAATGGGCCAAAACACTAGCACATCACATACCTTTCATATATCCTCCCATAGCCTCAACCCTAGTAGATAAACTTCATAACAAGGAGATCCCATGGTCAAACAATAATGTTGATTTTTTTTTAACATGGCTATACTGTGGGGATGGCTACTATTTCATCCAGATAGAAGAGAAGCTCCTCAAAACAAAGGTTTCTCTTGAGAGACTTCTTGACAAGAAATTTGATGGAGAGCTTATCAGTTTTGGAGAAGATGAAGAGGGTGCTAAAGTTTATGGGAAACAGAGGAAGTCATTCATTAAACTACAACCTCATCTTGGAAATCTTAGAAAATATATATTAGAGTTGATTGATAATGGAGAAGACCATCTACCCTGGACTAACAATTCAAGTTCAATCGAATTTATTGCCACACTCTGGACAATTTCGACATTGGGAAGTATGGATATGCATTATTTGATACAAGCACAATGGCTTACACACATAGAGTCTTATGGAAGGCCTTTATGTTTTCAACCAACACCATGTTTTTGCTCAAGACATTACCATCACATTCATCCTGGGTCCACAACATCAGTATACTTGATACGTTGGATATAAAGAGACATGCTTGAATGACCTAACAACTTCCGTAGAAGAGACCAAAGATTGACTAGCGGCTTCGCTGACAATTGGCATGTGTATGAGAATTTTGGAAAGAGTGTATCAACTCTCAACATGATCACGCAGGCATGAGGGACAAGGTTTTCCATAAAGTAGAGGTGCATTACGAGTCTTTTTTCGATTATTTGAAGCTTGTGGTTCTAGTCTTTATTGTATTGAACTACACAACGCTACCAAATGATGAAAAAACACAAGCTGATCTTGACAAATGGCTTGGAGGAATTTTTGAAAGTAATATCCTTGCTTTGAGGACAACAATTTTGAAGATGAAGACAATGTTATGTATATAAAAATAAGATATGGATAATAAAATATAATAGTAAATAAATAAAAAGACACAACTCAATATTATGTTTAATGTCAAAAATTTCACCATTATCTTTAATAATAACCAATTTTAGTCCATGGTATATGCACAATTATTATATATTAATATATAAACAAGATGAGTTGTAGAGCAGCAAGTCCCTGCCTTTAAGGAAGGGGTGCCATTATTGGAAGCTTGAATGAGATTGTTTGAAGACAACATCATTGAAGTCCACATGCTATATGTTCTATGCGAGATGGTGGCTGTGACAACTAAATGAGCGAATGAATATTGAAGTCCGGGGCAAGTTGTCGGTCACTCCATAGTCTCTAAAAAATATGTAGCCAAAAAGGGAGTTGATCTTTGGGTCAGTGTTAGCGAAGCTAGTTGAAGAGCCATAATATGTTAGAGACAACCACTTGGACCACCTTAATTATCAAAGCTTATTTCAGTGATAAGCATGCTCTCACTTATCTCTCTTTTTCGGTGAGTGCATTTACTGTGTACTTTGATTATATTAAAATAATATATAGAATTGTAAATAAAAATTATAATATTATAATTTTTAATTTTAAAAAGGTGAAGAGATTGATGTACGATATATATTCAAAGTATTTTGATCAATCTGCAAGTAAGAAAGAAAAATCAAAATATATTGTACAGGGAAGCTTTAAAAGACTTTTCAAAGTTTTGAAGAAAGAATAAAACAATTAAAAGTTAGTTCGAGTGTTGGCTTTATCTTATATAGCCCCATCCTGAAAAGAAATGCAAACTCCCACGTCAGTGGAAGTAACTTACTTACATGGATCTACCATTGAGGCGGTAGGTGATAAAACGTAACACCTTTCTCGTTCGTTTGGTATCGACTCAACGATTTATTTCGATTATGTCGAGATGTTCCTCCTTACTCCACTTAAACTGGAAACGAAGGGACTGAAAAGGGGTTTTAAGGAAATCGATTGGGAGAAAGAAGGGGTTCACAATATTTCCACCACGAATGCTTTCTTAGAGAAATTTTGCATGTTATTTATCGGAATTTATGCTGATTTTAATTTAATCCCATCTAAAATATGAGCAAATAGCTAGGTTGTTAATAAACACATCCAAATACACAATTTTTCTTCTCATATTTAGTTAAATGGCACTATTTCATGTAAAGTTAATCTTTATGGATAGCTTTGAACTGATCAACACCTACGTAATACAACCAGTGGTGGGTATGTAGAATACTATTTGAATTCGTCCTGATATTCCCAAAATAAGATTCCAACTATTTAACATCGTCTTGAAAATTGATTTTTGAGTGGATTGATTTTCTCTTCTTTCGACGTGATGTCACGTTTAAGGAGATTTGAATTGATTAACGATGGAATAATATATAAATTTGATCTTCTTCAACAACTGTAACGTGCAACGCCGACGATGTCTATTACCATGTTATGGGAGGCCGAAGGAGTCGAGGGAGTATAAACACCTTTTGGAAGCTTATCATTCAGTAACTCTATATGAATGGTGGGCACTTTATTGGCTTCTTCAATATAAGCTTCAAAGATATTATCGGTATTGGAGATGTCCTTAATGCCGAAGTTAGAAGTGGCTTCGTGGAGGAAATTAGGCTTGGAGCTTGCAGTTGGAAGTAGCGCAAAGATTAGCAAAACGAATATGATTATCCAACACACCACCCTAATCACCATGTTATAATTTCAATAAACGCCTCCACTTCAATGGAGTGGACAATATAGAAGAAATCCACTCTTTCCTCTGAAGAACAATAAATTGATGCAGTATATGTTTGTCAAGTTAGATGTAATGAGAGCTTAGTTGGGAAAACAATTGAGAGATGAAAGGAAAGGTGAATACTCTATTTATAAGTTCTTCGAGCAGGTTATGAGCGCAATCCTTTCTTTGATTTTGTTGAGTTTGGTTTTATTCAACACAACCACAATATTTAGTATTAAGTCGACCAGGCCTTTGACATTGAAGAAATCAAATGTGCCATTCTTGAAACTCCATGGGGCTTATTGAATCCACAATTATTGGGCATTCCTTTCATTGATTTTGTTGAGTCTGACTTGGTTGTGATAATTCGGCCAAGACTTAGTACGGTTTAGAGAGGCGCAGAGCCAACGACTTAGAACGGTTTCTACTACTGGAGGTGAATGGAATGATTTTCCATTTTGACCAAACAATAAGAAAAGCTAAGTAGTCGAATTAAATAAAGTAGAAACAGAAACAACGCAACCAAGGGCTTTAATGGAGCCTGCTTACAGCTAATAATGCAGAGGGGATCGTTGGAACTAGGAATAACGTGGAAAACTCGAACAAAAAATAATATAATGACCTTAGGCGCCTCATGCTTCATGTAGAGCCTCGACAAGTGTGAAATTACTTTCCACGCGTTCCTTAGGCGATACATCACTGTGTACGATGCATGTTGTCTCTTGCACATTGTTGATTCAAGCAAAATTCATTTTAATCCCAAATATGTTATGGGCCAGAGTCATTAGATTCCTGGATGCGGTAATCTGGATCAACCAAGCTTCTTTAGTTTGTATGAGGAAGAAAGAGGTGCATTGCTTTGCAGACCTTTTTTTGCTGGACTGCCTTGGTTATATACTCTTCTTTGCTTTGCTTGCAGGTCCAATTGTTCTATGTGAGGTGCCCAAGCAGTGGCCTAATTATTTCCTTTCCAAAATCTATTGAAGATTCTCATCGGTTGTTTGTTTGCAAAAGGTACATCACCGTCCATGAAAATTCTGCAGCACAATGAATAATACAGGTTACAAAACTTTCAATTGTGCAATGTCAAAAGAAAATCAAAACATCTATAGTACTTACATTATTTGTTTTGTATTTCATACTACAGTGTAGGTGTGAAAAGTAAGTGTAGGGTTGAACCACAAGTAGAATTATTTAGCTTTGTTGCCTAGCACATTATCCTTATGCAGAACATAAGGACTTCCATAAAGGTTTCCTAGGATTTCCAAGTCAATTTCATAATGGTGGGAATCATTAGAGGACCATTAGAGGACCACTGTCATCTTTAGTCCCCACCCTGTTTTTCTACACAATAATTGCCTAACAAGAAATCAACAAAAATTGTGACAAGAAACCCACCAAAATTCACAATAGAAAGGCATGGAATTTGCAATAGGAAATCCATGGAATCTGTAGCATAAAATCCCAAAAGTTTACAATAAAAAAGCCACAAAAATCACAGCAGGAAACCCACGAATATTATTCATTTTGTTTGGTCGGGGTAAAATAAATTATATGCTCCCGACTTGGTTCGAAGTCTCCACTTCGAGTCCTAGACACCGCCATAGCTTGGATTCATGCAAACTCAGAACACACCTCAACACAACCCATTGAAGTACAATCTAAATAATTGTATCCTACCACAGGTCCTCGCCTTTTTCTCTTTCAAGAGTAAGTAAATAAGATGGACAATTGATCGATTGATTTCAACAGCTTTAACATAGATTTTATAGCAAAGTTGTAAATTCCTTTTAGCATAATTTTGTTTTACAAACAAAATTACAAAACATTAAAAAAAATTAAAGATAATAGTTATTAAATTTATTCCTTCACTCTAAATTCTTGACACATAAAAAAATGGACTCGATATACTACAAAAAAAAACTTGACTCGTCTTATTACACAAAAAAACAAATTCACAATACATAATTAAGAAAAATAATCCTCATTGACCAATTTTCCCAAATTTAATAACGGTAACACAAAGTAGTCCTATATTGTGTTTTAAAACCTATGGAATCCAATCCTATCTGCTCCCATTATAGCATCTAAACGTGTTTCCTTATGATTCAAAAGTAGACATCGTTGCATTTGCTTTCATTTACCCATAAGTGTTTTGAATGTAAAAAAAAACGTCCAAATAAGCATGGCTTAACTTTACATTTTTGTAACACCCTGTTTCCCCCAAATTTGTAATTAATCCTAATACAGGAATTACCATGCTAAAGCATGATGAAAATGTAAATAACATTATGAATTTATATTACAGAACTGCTGAGAGGGGATGTGCAGAAAAAGAGACCAC
>ML803627.1:0-19412 GCA_009831015.1 Picea engelmannii
CAAATCTTGAGTTTGGTTTTGCAAAGCTATAGGGAAGAATATATGATCCACACCAAATCATATCCAAGGGAATATTGATGAAAAAACAGGCCCCTTATGAGCATGAACATGTTGAAGGTTTTGATAAGCTGGAAAACCTAGAAGTATGTGCTGATATGGAAGTAATATTGCAACCAACTCAAACACAACAAGTAGAGAAAACTCTGTAACAAAGTCAAACACAACAAGCTCCTCAGAAACTGATATTCAAAGTCCCCAACATGAGTGTTTACAACAAGAGAAGCAGTTCAGAGGCCATGGGCACTAGTGATCAGCAGACTACTACTAAGAAGATGAAGATTTTGTAGTCCCCACAGATAGTAGATTTAGAGGAGGAAGAGCCAAGAGAACAAGTAAATATGGATATGGTGGAAAGTGGCACTAGCATTGTAGAGGTTTAAAAGGAAAGAAAACTCCAAAGTGAAGGCAGCTCAAGAACCTTTAGCAACAAGAAAGACATATTTGATAAAACATCTGGGGCAACTTATCAATCTAAAGAATATTTGGAAAAACAGTATGTTGAGAAGGAAAACATAGCTCTGGGTGAGATGAGGGAATTATTCCCTGAAGTGGAAAAGACTTCTCATCATAAATCTTCTCTGTTCACAGTAAGGGATATTGAGATGAGGACCTTTAACATTGCAGTTGCATATGAAGACAAAGTATTTGATATAAAGATAAGGTATGACAACATCAGTGCTCCAGACAAGGTCAAATTCCATAAGAACACCAGTGATATGTTGTATTCTGATTACCTGAGTTTAATCTTGAAGAATTCAAAGTTGTCATATTATGCAACAAAGTTGGAAGGGTAGTTGAGGAAAGAAAAAGAATATAGCAGATCTTGGTAGACTCAGGTCAAAAGCATGGAATCTGAAGGCCCCCAAGGGGTGAAATCCTCACTGGATGAAAAAGAAAAATTAATTCAAATCTTGAAGAAGAAACTGAATATGTTTTCTACAAAGCATCCACAAACATCAAAATTGGTTGTTGTAGAATAGGAAAATGAAACACTTCATCGAGAGGCATTGGATTACAAGGCTAGGGCATTGTAGCTAGAACAAGAAAAGGTGAACTGGTCACAAGGGAAAATAGAATTTCTAAACAAGGTTGTAGTTGTACCCCCTGCTACATAAGCTGGGCCAAAAAAGTTATCCTGAAAGAAGGAGAGATCAAAGGGCTAAATGGGAGAATAGAGAATTTGAAGAAGGAGATGCAAGCAAAGGATGAAAGAATCACTAAATTTCAAAAGGAGAATGAAGCCTTGCAGGAAAGGATAGATAAGTTGAAGATGAGATTAAGAGGAAAAGGTTGATTGCAGGGATCCAAGCATATCATATGGGATTCTATAGCTGTTGAAGCTACCAAATTCAAATTGTATTTTAATTTCATCAATGATAAAGATAGCATGGCCATCACAGCCAGAAGAAGGTGCACTATTGTAAGTGAAACTTTAGCAAAGAAGCCATCAAAATGGGCCCAAAATGAAATTAATCTACTCAACTCCATTCCTACTGCAGAACTTGTAATGTCCCCCACCTCTTGATGAAGAGGTTTGGGGAGACTTAGTGGTCTAGGAATCCCCACTAGACCATAATCTCACACAAAGGGGAAAATTCAACCAAACTAATGTTATATTTTTAAGTTGAGTTAGTGAAAAGGTAAAAAGAGTTAAAAAGATAACTCAATGAAGGAATAGAAGCGTTGGAGGTTGAGTTAGGAGTTAACCCTAGGGGTTAACTTAACTCAATAGGGAAACATAAAAAAGTATAAAGAGAAGTCTAGGGTGCACCTCTCATTTCATCTTGGATATTTGGTATTTGCTTGTTGATGCTCTTGAGCATACAGTTTTGAGGGCTTTAATATTACAAACCCTAGAGAACAACTCAGTGGTGAAAGATTCCACTCACCGTGTTCCAAGATTAGTCTCAGGGATGAAATACTCCACCCACACCATTATACATCCATCATTTATTCAGGAAGATCAGCAGGGTCGTACCAGTTAGGGTTTTCCAGTAGGGGCGCACCATTTGTTGAGGAAGAGTTCGATCCAACCTATTGAGGAAGCTTTGGGAGATTTCAGAATTAGGGTTTTTCTTGCAGGCCCTTACTGATTAGTTTGGAGGCTCTTTGAGGAGTCATCACTTCCCTATCATTGTCTGTAGGTTGGGGCGGTTTTGGGAGATAGAGGACGATTTGGTGATTCAATGATTTTCATATCTAGGAGGCTATAGCCCAGATCCAACCTTGAAACTTCTCTCAAGGATTTGTGACTACCCGATCTATCATCCTAGAAAGTTTTAGTGGATTCCAAGCCCTTATCCAGCTAGGCCGAATTATTGGTCATATTCAGGGTTTTAGGAGGGTTGTACCAGTCTGGGGTTTCTGCAGTTTTAGGAGGAGGCTTTAGTGTTTGGGCTCCATACTTCAGAAGGAGGCTATCATTGCCCTGATCTATCATTGGGAGGAGTCTAGAAGCATCTGGGGGTCTTCATATTCTAGAGGGTTGAACCCTTGGTCTCCATTGTCTTCAGAAGGTCGTACCAGCAGCTTGAGGGTTAGGCTAAAACCTAGTTTTGTATTGGAGCATTCATCTTCTATTGCAGCCTTTGGGAGGCTTACTTTGTATCTCCGGGAGAATTTTGTATGTAGCTCATATTATTTTCTTGAATCCATCTAAACCTATTCACATCTTCTTCTCTATTTGTATCAGGTACTTGATTTCTTATAATAAAGTTCAGATCTTGTTTGTGGTTCCATTCTTGTGTATTGTTGAAGATCTTCATATGTTGAAATGTTTCTTGTATAATTGTGGTTGAATAAATGAATAAACCCTAAGCCTGAAATGTTCATGGCCAACCTACATACACAATAGTAAACAATCAACTTAGTGGTTAGTTAGTGTTTCCAAGAAAAAAATTGGCTTGGGAACATTACAGTGGTATCAGAGCTCTGATCCTCCCAGCCTATGAGGATTAGCGCATGCAGAGGTAAAGTGTCATCTATATGGACCGAAGGAAGAAGAAGACCAATGAAACAGAAGCCAAAATGGAGGGTTTAGGTGATGAGCATGAGCCACAGGGCTTGGCTTACTTGGCACATAAGTTCCATCAAACCCTAAATCATACAAAACATACCCTGGTCCATCACTTACAGGAGAACCAGGAGGTAAATCGGAAGGGAAAAAACGAAATCACTGAGACCTTGAAGAAGGTAGATGGGAATATGAGGAATATGGATGAGAACCATACTAGGATCAACCAACTATTGATGCAGATGACTCACCAAGGGAAAGACCTTGAGACATATGGAAGTAGGGAGGTTGGTGGATCCCATGGTGGAAATAGGTATAATCCAGAAAAGGCTCTGAGGTATAGTCTCGATCATGTTCCCTATCATCAGTCTGAAGGAATCCATGGAGGGAGTCCATCACATTGTCAAATGGGTAGCAGGGCTACTCCTAGGTTGTACTTGCCCACATTCACAAATGAACATGTACAACATGATCAAGTGGATGATTGTTTTGAGAAGATGGCACAATGTAACATGGAGTACCTTGAATTGGATATGACGATTCATAGGCAGATGTCCCTGGATCAATACTGTCAACTCAAATTCAGAAACAAGCCCAGGACAAACCACAAGGTTAATTACAAGTTTGAACGTAGAGCAGGGAAGATGGAGATTTCCTACTTTGATGGTATGACCAAGATGACAGCGCAGACATGGGTTCAGAAGCTGGACACTTATCTATAGCTTAATCCCATGAGGGATATGGAAGCCATCAAGTTTTCCACTATGTACTTAGATGGAAAAGATCATGATTGGTGGTATCATGGGCTTACCACACTAGGCCACAATTAGATAGTGACCTATACAGAGTTCACTCAAGGGCTCATCGACAGATTTGATCAGGGGGATCCTGAGTTGCACTTTAAGGAGCTCACACAACTCAAGCAGACAGGAGCATCAGAGGTATAGATTGAATAATTCTAGAGGTTTGCAGTCATGCTGCAAGATATATCACAAACCAAACTCATGATGCTCTTCACTGAAGGGTTGGGTAAAGTATTTTAAGCCTACCAACCTATAGGACGCCATTTGGAGGACGAGGGACCTAGGGCTAGCTTCCAATCCGAATTTTGTGCCTAGACCACCTCTTAACACAGGAGGGAGATGTTTGAGACCTCCAATGAACCAAGGAGGACGTGACCCAAGGGGATTTGACAGGGGCCATGGTAGAGTGGATGAAATCACCAGAAGGGAATTGAGGTGGAAGCAACTTTGCTTCACTTGAAAAGAACCATGGAACCCATCACACAAATGCATGGTCCAGGGTCAAGTGCACTACATAGAAGTAACTTCAGACAATGAGGAAGAGGAGGATTTCGTCCAAATACAAAACATAGAGGCAGTTACCATAGAGGTAGCAGAGGAGGAGCCCATAGGACATGGCAGTACGGTTGAGGAGAAACCCACCTTGGCATCTATCAGCGGAGTGCCCAACTATAACACTTTCAGGATGAGAGGAGTCTTGCAGGGGAAAAAGGTAACAATATTGATTGATGGGGGATATTCTCACAATTTCATTGAATTAGCACTATTGCAGAGGAGGCATATACCCACGATTGAATTTGAAGGATTCAACATGGAGGTAGCAGGTGGACGCATGATGCCTTGTGACAGGTACATCCCAGGTATGAAGCTTACATTGGGTAGGAATGAGCTGCTACAGGATGTCTACATGATGGATCTTCCGGATACTAACATAATCCTTGAAGTTCAGTGGCTCAACAAATTGGGGCCTATCGCCACCAATTATAAAACCATGGAGATGTCTTTCATAGAGGAGGGTGGACGAAAGGTAGTGCTCCGAGGCATGAAAGGTAATTCTACCAAGGTAGTTACGGCCAAGAGGGTGGAGGCCATCTTTAGGAGAGAGGAGATAGTTTATGCAACTGATTGTAGAATTTCAACACATGTGGACGAGCAGGGAAAGGTTCACTACACTCCAGAAATCCAAGAGATCATTGAAACACAACAAAGTGTTTGGACCGATTCCACCAGGGGTGCCATCAGATAGGGGGTTTGATCACATCATTGAGTTGGAGGCAGGAGCCAAACCAGTCATCACCACACCATAAAGGTATCTGAAGAAGTATAAAGATGAGATAGAAAAATCCATCAAAGAGCTCTTAGACATGGGGCACATCAGGCCGAGCTCTAGCCCTTTTGCTTCTTCAGTAGTGTTGGTCAAGAACAAATATGGAACTATGCGCATGTGCATTGACTTCCGGGCATTGAATAAAAAGACAATCAAAAATAGGTATCCTATACCAAGGAGTGGTGAATTGTTGGATGAACTGCATGGGGCTGCCTATTTCACAAAAAATGACCTACGTTTTGGGTACCATGAAATCAAGATGAGGGAGGAGGACATCCCAAAAATGACTTCTAGGTGTCATTATGGTCATTATGAGTTCTTGGTGATGCCCTTCAGGTTAACCAATGCCCCTGCCACATTCCAATCTTGTATGAACCACGTCTTCAACAAGCAGTTAAGGAAGCACTTTTTGGTATTTTTTGATAATTTTCTCATTTATAGCAGGACGTGGGAAGAACACCTTCAACATGTGGATCATATTTTTTCTATCATGGAGAAGTAGTCACTATATGCTAAAGAGTCCAAATGTGAATTTGGAATGAAAGAGGTCCTTTACTTGGGACACATCATCAGAGCAAAGGGGGTATAGGTACATCAGGAGAAAATTAAAGCCATTATGGAGTGGCCTACTCCTAAGACACTCACAAAATTAAGGGGATTTCTAGGCATGTCCACTTACTAAAGGAAATTTGTCAAAGGGTTCTCTCATCTTTGTGCACCCTTGACCGATTTGACTAAGAAGGGAGCCTTCAAATGGAGTGAGGCTAAATTTACATTTTAAAAGATGAAAAAGGTGATGAGCACGTGCCCAGTCTTAGCCCTACCAGATTTCGGCCAGCCTTTTACCTTAGAGTGTGATGCCTCAGGAGAAGGTATAGGAGTCGTACTGATGCAAAATAGGCACCCTCTTGCCTATGAGAGCCAAAAACTCAGGGGACCTAAGCTACTTTACAACATTTATGACAAAGAAATGATGGCTATCATGCACGCTCTGGCCAAATTTAGGAAATACATGGCAGGGGCACGGTTTGTGGTCAAATCAGATCATAAAAGTCTTAAGTACCTATTGGAGTAGAAGGAATTAAATGAAAGGAAACATAAATGGGTAAGCAGAATACATGCCTATGTCTTTAACATTGAATTTGTCAAAGGGAAGAATAACGTGGTGGTTGATGCATTATCCAGAAGTCCATGCATCTATGCCATGAAAAATGTGTCTGTTGATTGGAAGGACCACTTGATGATGGAGTATGCAAAGGATCAGTTCACTTGTCAGCTAATGGATGGGGAAGTATAGTACAATAACTTCAGGATCATTGACGGCCTCATCTATTACAAGGGCTGAATATTTTTGGTTACTGGATCGAGCTTCAAGGCCAAAGTGTTACAGGCATGTCCTGACTCACCAATGGCAGGGCACCAATGAATTGGTAAGACATACATGAAGGTGAGGGAGAGGTTCTCATGGAAGGGCCTCAAGGAGGATGTAATGAGGAATTTCAAGGAGTGTACGGCGTTCCAGGAAAACAAGGATGAGCACACTCACCCGACATGACTACTGCAACCCCTACCCATCCCAGAGCACAAGTGGGAAAGCCTATCCATGGATTTCATCACAGGGTTTCCAAGGGTGTAGGGTAAAGACTACATTTACATGGTAGTGGATAGGTTGACGAAGTTTTCACACTTCCTCTCCATAGCCACATACTTCAGTGCAACACAAGTGGTCAAATTGTTTTTTAGGGATATCTTTAGACTGCACAGTCTACCCAAAACCATTATCAGTGACAAAGATAGCAGATTCATGAGTACGTTCTAGCAAGAGTTGTTCAAACTAGTTGGTACGGACTTGACCCCTAGTACCAGCTATCATCCTTAGACAGATGGAAAGACCAAGATAGTCAACAAATGGGTGGAAGGTTATCTCACGAATTATGTGGCAGGGCAGCAGAAAGAGTGGGTCAGGTGGTTGCAGTTGGGAGAATATTGTACAACACCACCCATCACATGTCCATAGGCATGACACTGTTTAGGGAATTATACATCTATGATCCACTCTCTTTCATAGATATTTATTTTGGTGACAACAAGGCTCCAATGGTACAGGATTGGGTGTAGAAGATTTAGGACATCCTCAGAGAGCTAAAGGATCATTTACAGAGAGAACGGAACCAACAAAAGGTCCAAGAAGATAAGCACAGAGTTGAGAGTACCTTTGAGGTTGGTGACTTAGTCTATCTAAGGCTCCAACCATAAATGCAGGCTTCTATAAAAAGAAGTGGAGCGGAGAAGCTACAACCATGGTTCTTTGGATCCTACAGGATAAACAGGAAGGTAGGGGTCGTAGCTTATGAGTTGGATCTTCCATAGGGAAACAGGATACACAATGTCTTCCATGTGTCCTTCCTGAAGAGGGAAATCAGCCAACACATCACACCCATTGAGGTGTTGCCTCCTTTAGAAGAACATGGGAAACCTGTTTTGATTCCGGAGGAGATACTGGAGGTTCGAGAGAAGACGCTCAGGAAGAGAAGCATCAAAGAGTACCTGATCAGATGGAAGGATCTACCCATTGAGGATGCCACATGGGAGAATGAACAGGTGGTACGTGAGACATGTTTGGAATTTCTTGAGGACAAGCAATTTCTAGCAGGGGAGACTGTAATGTCCCCCAACTCTTGATGAGGAGGTTTGGGGAGACTTAGTGGTCTAGGCATCCCCACTAGACCATAGTCTCACACAAAGGGGAAAATTCAACCAAACTAATGTTATATTTTTAAGTTGACTTAATGAAAAGGTAAAAAGAGTTAAAAAGATAACTCAATGAAGGAATAGAAGCGTTGTAGGTTGAGTTAGGGGTTAACCCTAGGGTTTAACTTAACTCAACAGGGAAACAAAAAAAAGTATAAAGAGAAGGCTAGGGCGCACCTCTCATTTCATCTTGGATATTTGGTATTTGCCTGTTGATTCTCTTGAGCATACAGTTTTGAGGGTTTTGATATTACAAACCCTAGAGAACAACTCAGTGGTGAAATATTCCACTCACCTTGTTCCAAGCTTGGTCTCAGGGATGAAATAATCCACCCACACCATTCTACATCCATTATCTATTCAGGAAGATTAGCAGGGCCGTACCAGTTAGGATTTTCCAGCAGGGGCGCACCATTTGTTGAGAAAGAGTTTGATCCAGCCTATTGAGGAAGCTTTGGGAGATTTCATCATTAGGGTTTTGATTGCAGGCCCTTCCTCATCAATTTGGAGGATCTTTGAGGATTTATCATGTCCCTATCATTGTCTGCAGGTTGGGACGGCTTTGGGAGATAGAGGACAATTTGGTGATTACGTGATTTTCAGATCTAGGAGGATATAGCCCATATTTGACCTTGAAACTTCTCTCATGGGTTTGTGACTACCCGATATATCATCCTAGATAGTTTCAGTGGATTCTGAGCCCTTATCCAGCTAGGCCAAATTATTGGTCATATTCAGGGTTTTAGGAGGGTCGTACCAGTCTGTGGTTTCTGCAATTTGAGCAGGAGGATTCATTTCTTGGGATCCATACTTCAGGAGGAGGCTATCATTGCCCTGATCTATCATTGGGAGTATTCTAGTAGCATCTTGGGGTCTTCATCTTCAGGAGGGTCGAACCCTTGGTCTCCATTGTCTTCAACAGGTTGTACTAGCAGCTTGAGGGTTAGGCTAAACCTTAGTTTTGTATTGGAGCATTCATCCTCTATTGTAGCCTTTGGGAGGCTTAATTTGTATCTCCTAGAGCATTTTGTATGCATCTCATATTATTGTATTGAATCCATCTGAAGCTATTCCATATCTGCTTCTCTATTTGTATCAGGCGCTTGCTTTCTTATAATAAAGTTTAGATCTTGTTTGTGGTTCCATTCTTGTGTATTGTTGAAGATCTTTATATGTTGAAAAGCTTCTTGTATAATTGTGGCTAAATAACTGAATGAACCCTAAGGCCGAAATTTTCATGGCCAACCTACATACACAACAATAAACAATCAAATCAGTGGTTAGTTAGTGTTTCCAAGAAAAAAATTTGCTTGGGAACATTACAGAACTTCAGACTATTGGAGTTAAAGGCATGACTACATTGATTATCTAGTCCATGATGGTTATTTCTAAACATAACCTGTTGAAATCAAGCCAAACCAAGGCAACACAGATGGAGCAAAGTGTGCAAGAGTTCAAGGATTTGTTTGAAGAATTGTTTATCAAAGGTCTCCCACCATTTTTGGATGGCAAGGGAAAGTTTTATGATCAGGAAGAATACAATGCTCACCTCACTCAGTGTAGAATGGATCACTACAAGTTTGAAACCCTGGAAGAAATCTGAAAGGAGCCACATTAGTTGAGCATCTGATTACAAAATTTGAGATTCTAAATTAGTTCAAAGTAGTTAAAATTGGACTACCAGTCATGACATATGCTTCTTGCATTGACCTGGAGACCCTGATCAAAGAAATGATAGATTATGACATCCCTTCTTACTTGCAATGGAAGGAAATAGTATGATTGGGTAAGACAAAGTGCAGTTTTCCAGGGTCCAGTGGATGATGGCCAGATGTCATAGAAGATGGCATATCAGGTGGAATACTAGATCAGAACAAGTGGAAAAGCATGGAATTGAAGCGTCAGAGGAGTCAGAATATGGATCACCAAACATTTTCTTATTAATCATTGTAATCTGTTCCAATACCGTAACTGTCATTTGTAATTATTATAATCGGTTACAGAAACTGAAATGCTTCATTTCAATCACTGTAATTGGTTTCAAACCAAAGGAACTCAGACTTGTATAAATATTAGGAGTTCCAAATGTATTAAGGGTTGGCAGAAGTGAAAGGGCATGATTTTAGCTATTCAGAACTTGAATTGTATTTTTCTGAAGTTGAATTGAATACACATGCAAAAGTCTTGAAGTTTCCATGAAAATATTCTAATGGTGGTGATATAAGTTTTGTCTCCTCTCTTTGTATGTATTTCTTGTATTTCTGATTTCATTTTCATTGTCTTGTTTTTAAATTGTATAGTTAAAGGCCCAAAATTCATCTTGTGATGCTCTCGGCTAAAGCAATTTAAACTGTGCTAAGTTCTTCTTAAGTAATTTAGAGTTCATTTATTTAATGCTATGATGTAGTTATATGTTTCCTTTTCTTCCTACACTCTACAAATTTACAAATTATAACTCAGATTTATCACGTCATTTATCCTTTCTCCTCTAGATATTTCTACAGACCAGTCAATGCTTCCATTTGTTTCAGAAGTTTGACTCCATAGCCCTAAGTGTCCCTCCCCTTCCTTGCCAGCAAAATTATAAAAAACCCCCCAAAACAACAAAACCTAGCCATTGGATATCAACTTCTTATGGATAGTTGTATATTATGGGGTTTGAATAGGAGTCAAGAGTAGATCTAGGGTTTGATAATTGCGACGAGCTAGGGTTTGATAGTCGCAGCCACAACAGAGAGAAACATGAGCACCAAAGGGGGTGTAAGGGGACACCCTCATACAAACAGATAGTGGTGGATAGAGGGGAAGGGCCAAGAGGCGTAATTTTCAAGACACCAGCAACAGGAACCTCGAGATCAGACCCAGGGAAGCGTCAAGAAAAAAGCCAGGAAAAAAATGAATCCACGGGTGAAGACACTAAGGAAACTCAGAATGAGACGCAAGAGACCGCGAAGGCCAGTGGGACAGAAGGGTGTAATCCATGAAAGCCCAAAACAACAATGATACCCAAGGTAATACTGGAGGACCCACAAATGCAACTCTACAAGGACTAGATGAAGACCCATGCGCTCATATGCAAGTTCATGGGGTTATGGCCGAGAGAAAGAACTCTACGCAACTGGATCAAATATCACTAGAATCCAAATGGAGAAGTGGAGCTCCACGTCGGATCGAAGGGTTTCTTCACAACAGTCTTCATTAACCTGGAGGATAGAGATAGAGTCTTCAAGGGAGGTCCATACTTCCACGCATCAGTTGGACTATACATGAAACCCTAGAAATAAAATTTCTCCCCAGAAAAAGAAACGTTCAAAAAGGTACCATTCTGACTGAGATTCTATTCCTTACCCTTAGACTATTGGTTTCCCTCCACCTTTGAAGCAATAGGAAACAAACTGGGGAAATATGTGAAAACCTTAGAAGCTACCCTAAAAGGAAGATACACATCGTACACAAGAATCTGCATAGAGATGGACATTTCTGGAGCACTCCCAGAAGCCATAAGTCTGGAATTCAGGGATGAGGAATGGATCCAAAACATAGATTATGAACAGATCCCCTTTAGATGTAGAAGATGCCATGAACATGGCCACTTGATCAAAGAATTCCCTCTTAATAAAAAGAAGGAAGCAGCAAACCCCAAAACACAACAGGAAGAGGAAGGGTTTATAACACCGAACCCCAGGAACAGAGAAAATAAAAAGAAAAATAAAACCTGAGCAAGAAATAACCAGGAGACCTAGAATAAAATGGAAGGAAGGGACCAAACCAACAAAGGGACAGAAGATGAAAGTGACTCGACAAAAGTTCAAGAGGTCAGATACCAAGAAAAAAAAGAGACAACCAACCGGCCAAGAAACACGACGGCACAGGGGAGTTGCGTAACCCCGATGGATGGAGAAACAAAAGATGACAACACTTCCATGCAAGATGCAGAGGGAGATGCAGAGATGACCCCGAGCGAAGTACGCATAGAAGACCCTGATCTCAGGGACTTGGTGGAAAGGGAAGGGATAGACCTTCCAAACATATTGGAACAACGGAAAAGGAAGGGAGTCGACAATGTACCAATAGAGAAACTTTATCGCATCCAGTACATGTTTCTCCTACGGGAAGAAGCCAAAGCCAAAGGACAAAAATGCACACATAGGGAGATAGGACACCTAGGAGTCAAAGCTGGTGAGGGACAAGCACAACTATCACCCAAGTAGAAGAGGAGGGGAAAAGGTAGGAAATCAAACAACATATCCCTATAGGCGTTGGGAGCACTACTGATAAATTTGGGTAAGATCAAGAAACTCTTTCCCCACTCCCCCCCACAAGTTTAAATGAAGGTCATAAATTGGAATATAAGAGGCCTAAGAAGCCCAAGAAAGCAAAGAATCCTTAGGAATAAACTAAAGCAGGAACAACTGGATCTCTGTTTCATTCAAGAGATGAAATGCACTACAAAAAAAATGGAGGAAATCAGTAAACAAAACTAGCGCAAGTACAAGATGGTAGCCATCAAAGACCACAAAAGGTCAGGTGACATTCTCACTTTGTGGAACCCACAAATTCTAAATCTAATAGCAGCCAAAGAAACTAGGTACACCCTAACGGTACACATGCAAATCATTGGAAACAAAGAGGAGATTCTCTTCACTAATGTGTATGGGCCCCAAAGGCCAGATGAAAAGAGAGGAATGATCCAAGACCTATATGATATAAAATCTCAATCCCAACCTCCACTGGATCCTGGCAGGGAACTTCAACATCATCACCTCACTTGTGGAGAAGAAAGGTGGTACAAGAAGATTGGATCGAGATGCAGAGGAGTTTTTAAAGCTCATCAACAGAGCAGAGCTAGTAGATCTCAAAACTAAGAATGGCCAGTTCACCTAGAACAATAAACGGATGAACCAGTTTCAGGTAGCTACAAGACTCGAAAGATTCCTTATATCGGAGTCAATCATTATGTATGGGAAAACCTTAGATTGAAACATCCTTCCCTGGGGTGGATCTGATCACTGGCCAATGCAACTGGAAGAAGGCTTCCAAGCAACACCAAAGAATAGACCCTTCAGATTCGAGAAATTTTGGATTGATCACCCGACTTTCAAGGAAAGAATCAAACAGTGGTGGTGGGAGGAGAAACCGGAGAAAGGGACAAGGATGTTCAAACTTCATAAGAAACTTAAGTACATAAAAAACAAGATCAAAGAGTGGAACAGGGATACCTTTTGGAATATAAACAAAGAGAAAAACAACATAGAATAAAAAATGAAAAAACTCCAAGAAACCTGCATGCAGGAAGGCTATACTAAGGACCGGAAAAAGGAAGAGATCCAAATGACCCGAGATTGGGAGGCACTCTACCAGCAGGAAGAAACACTCTGGCGTCAAAATTCCTACATCTGATGACTAAAGGAGGGAGAGTAGAACACCAAGTTTTTCCATAGAACAACCATGGCCAGAGGAGCCCATAACAAAATCCTGAAGATCAAGGACTAGGATGGAATCGAGCATGAGTCACATCAGGAGATTGAAACCACTATGGTCAAACACTTCCACGGGATTTCCCAAGAACCTCACCAAGACAGATTAGAGGCCATTCAAAGGATAACTCATCATATTCCATGCCTGGTCACAGAGGAACAAAACATCTCCCTAAATAAACCTATTACCATGGAAGAAGTTGACCAGGCTCTCTAGGAAATGCCTAGTGGGAAAGCACCAGGTCTAGATGGCTTCACAGTGGAGTTCTTAAAAACCTATTGGGAAACCATCAAACATGACGTTTACAAGGTAGTATAAGACTCTAGAAGGTTTTCCTCCATTCTTAAAGCAATAAATGCCATAATGATCACACTAATACCCAAACAAAATGAAGCCAAAACCCCAGATTGGTACAGACCTATAGCGCTATGCAATGTGGTTTACAAGATAATGTACAAAGTCATAGAAAATAGACTAAAACCCCTCCTACCTTCACTGATCTCGCAAGAACGGGAAGGATTTGTGGAAGGAAGACAAATGATGGACAACATCATCCAGTCCCATGAGATCATTCACACCTTGAAGCTTCAGAAAAAGGGGGGAATGATAATATAACTGGACCTACCAAAAGCTTATGATAAAATTAGCTAGCACTATATGGTCAAGACTTTGGAAGTCTTGGGTTTAACCCAGCACTGGATCAGCGGGATTTTCAGTCTCGTATCCACTATAAGATACTCGCTACTAATAAATGGAGCCCCGTCCAAACCTTTCTGGCCCATGAGAGGTATCATACAAGGAGACCCGCTATCCCCCTTCCTATTCATTCTGATGATGGAAGGCCTCAGTTGGATCATAAAGAGCGCAATTGCAACTGGGGAAATAATAGGGCTTAAACCCTTCGAAAATTTCCCTACTTCAGCACACCAACAGTTTCTGGATGATACCTTACTCCATGACATACCCACGGTCAAGGAAGCCAAATCCTACAAACGAATCCAAGAATATTTTGGGGAAGCCTCGGGCGCTGAGATCAACCACTCCAAGTTGATGATCTTCTTCTTCAATACCAATCTAGCTATCCAAAGGAATTTGACCAACATTCTAGGCTTTGAACGAAAAAGACTCCCAGCCAAGTATTTAGGGGTTCCATTGACAGACAAAGTGTACAAAATGTCAACTTGGGAAGGAGTAATAAACAGATTGCAGGAGAGGGTAAAAAACTGGACGTATAGATCCCTCAATCTAGCAAACAGACTGATCCTAACCAAGTATGTTTTACAAGCAATCCCAACCTTTATGATGTCTGTCTTCCCCACTCCACAGGGGATCTTATAGAAAATAAGAGCCATCCAAAGAGAATTCTTGTGGCAAGGCGCGGAAACAAAGAAAAAATGGGCCCCAGTGGCTTGGGAGAAAGTCTTCATGCCAAAAAGCAAAGGAGGCCTGGGGCTACAAGACCCACAAATGACCAATAAAGCATATGGAGAGAAACTCTAGTGGTGCTGGGTCAAAGAAACTACTACACCTTGGGTAAACCTATGGAAGGAAAATTATGCCCCGAACATTCACAATCAGGACAGAATCCTCTTCATAGGAACCAGGGAAGGGTCATCCATATGGAACCTAGCCTGGCGCAACAAAACCTGGATTCAGACACAGAACTTCTAGGAAATTAGGAATGGAAGAACACATAGATTCTGGGAGGATTCTTGGCAACAGGAACCGAGGATGAAGAACCCGGTTAGAGGAATACTCCAACAGGAACTAATCACGCAAGGTAAAATCAACATCTACCATTACTGGAAACAGGAAAAGGACCGCAACAAATGCAGAATCTGGGACAAGATTATTCCACAGAACAACGATACGCCCACAACAACAGTAAAAGAGGTGGAGGAGGAACTGGGAAGACAGAACATAACAGTCATGGAAGGAGAGGGCCATTTGAGGTGGGGACAAAAGGATGGAGGGGAATTCAACCTAAATTAAGTCCGACACTATATGGCGAACCTAGGCCAAGAAGACCCAACGAAACACTGGGACAAGCTTTGGAACAACCCCCAATGACCAAAAATAAAATTATTCCAATGGTTAATACTACACAACCACATTATAACTTGGGATAACCAAAGGAAAAGGGGATTCATAGGTCCCTCAAGATGTCATCTTTGTCAAGCCCAGAAAGAAACAACAAACCACCTCCTCGACGAATGCACCTACACTACAGAACTTTGGGATTGGGCAACAAGTACCTTCTGCCAGTCCGACAAGATCCAAGGTAACATTGCCACAACCATCAATATCTAGAAAGAGAACTACATCGAACAAGAAGAGGTGAACCTCTATTGGATCCTCACCCGAGGAATGATCATATGGTCAATATGGAAGGAAAGGAACCGACGCATTTTCAGAAACCAAATTCGGCCTGAAGGGAAGATCAAGGAAACAATAATCTCCATGATACAAGAGATGGTGCAGAGCTGCAACTACCAAGTAGGTAGAGCGCAACCCACTGATCAGGATTCCCAAGTCCTAGAGATCTTCCACCTGAGTGGTGGACGCAACCCTAATCAGTGTAGAGGGTCACCACATCTCCAAGTAGGTGAGCGCAACTAGAAATCGCCACCTTCAGGATCCCTCAAGTTGAATTTCGACGAGGCAATGAAAGGCAACCCAGGGAGAATAGGTTTTGGAGGAGTAATCAAGGACAATAAAGGAAACATCATCCAGCTGTATACTAGAAGTATGGGAAACTCAACCAACAACACCATGGAATTCAGAGCATTGGAGACTCGCCTGGATATTCTAAGTCGGGAGGGGATGACAAATGCCATAGTGGAAGGAGATTCCGCGCTAGTTATCAACATAGTAAGGAAACTCCAAAACGGTACCAGAATGGGAAAAATCCAGAGCAACTGGCGATTGTCCCACCTCCTGCAAAAAACCTAGGAGCACTTGTGGATAGGGATCACTGTGGAGTTGCACTGGGTTCGGAGGTCAGCAAATGGACTGGCAGATAGAATAGCGAATGAGGGGGTCGATAACGAAGGTCCATAACTCAACACAATCTAGAGCAACATCCTGCAAGGTCAATTCTGAGCAGATTTCACCCAACTTTTGGCAAAAGACTGGGACAACAGTAGTAGTACGAAATATTACGGCAAGAATGGAGGTGCAACAAGCACTAAAGGGAATGTAGGTCCCAGGTAGAATCTGATTTCCCACCAATCAAACAAGGCTACAAATGTAGACACAGATCACACATCAAGAGAAATCACGACACCATGGTCCTATCAATACAAAAAAGTACAGAGGCTACCCGTGGGAAAGTAGAATAGATATCCCGCAGGCGGCGAAGGATGAAGGATGAAAGGGTTCACCAGGGCCAAGTCTGGGCACACCTCACACAAGTACCATTATGGGACAGAGAAATGAATGGCGTACAATGCATAGGGAAAAGCATTGGTGCAAGGATTACGACAAGGTCATCAAGTGCACACGCTCTAGAACAGAGGATACTAACCAGAAGGACCACCTTGATGAGTAGGCCATGATTACAAGGACGGGACTACAGCCGAGTTGGCTCCATAAAAGAAGGTATAATAAAAATAACCACAGACCGGAGCAAAGCAGTTACAGGGGCCACCTTGCATACCAGAAAGAGGTGAAGCATAACAAAGGAAGAACCCAACATAAAAACTACCAAGTGCAAGCGAAGATGGTACACATGAAGAAAACCAACAATAAGAGAGGCCCCCAGGGGATTGAACCTCCATAGAATGCTCGGAGGATGACAAGAATCAAACAGGCGGCTAGGCAAGTAAAGAGTACCTTCCTCAAGCAGGTAGACATAAAGGGGAAGACGATCATCAAAATATGGGAGAGAAAAATCAATAATGCTTGTAGGGGAAAATCCTGGAAAAAACTAACTCATGAAGCGAGGGGGATAAGGGACCCCGAAGCCACACATCCCATGACAAATCTCTACCATAGGACGGTGGAGGAGGCCTGGAGAACAAAATTGTTGATAGGTAAGATGTGTGTGGACCGGAGGGAGCCCAACAAGATAGAAACTAGAGAATGAAAGAAGGTGCTTACAGGTATTCCGAACTGCCTCAGTAACCTAGAGATGGGGGAAAAAAGACTTGCGGAGGACCAGAGAAGCCAGCAGGAAAAACTGGAATGGATGGCATGGAAATTCTAGCTCTATGTACGCTATGTCCACCATATAAACATTACTGCAGCTGACAGAAATGGAACCCCAATGTGCAGCAGAAAGATACACCTGGTGGAGCAAAGGGAGGAGAACGAGACAAGGAAGGAAGGAGATGAAGAGAACCCCATCGACCTGGACTAGCACAGGACGAGCCCTGGTCAAGTCTCTCAGTGTAGGAGCTAATCCCACTATGCTTATGCTTTCTCTATTTTCGTTATGCTGGCGTTTTTCAAACCTAGCCATTGAATTGTCAAAGAAATACCAAGTGATAGGAGAGATCCCTCTCTGAGCTGAGCAGGCTAGTACCCATCTCTAAAGTTAGTTTTTAGGTTACCTCTGTTGTTTTTTTAATCATTCGAAAAAATTTATAGAGTGCTGACATTTTTGTGTCGTTGTCAGGTATTGAAAGTGAAATATTCCCTGGGAAGAGAATGACTTAAAGCTTCAAATTTGATTCCTGAGGGTGACAGTGAATCAAACACCTTATTGAATTAGACTAAATTTACCCTGGCGACTCCATTATAAAGATACCAGTAGCATAAAGTAGTTTGAGCTAGAAATCTTGGCTCCCAAGAGAATTCATACCAGAATAAATCCAGACCCAGAAGTAGTAATCCCCATGTCTGATCATGAGAAAATTATACACAAAAGAAAAGAAAATCCAATAATCCCAGTTTTGTGTCTAGAAATATATCTATCCTTTTCCAAAGATGGAGTGAAAATCATTGAAGACCTTGATTTTGATTTGAAATTTGAGCAAATTCTATTCAAAACT
Source organism: Picea engelmannii (assembly GCA_009831015.1). Lineage (NCBI taxonomy): Eukaryota > Viridiplantae > Streptophyta > Pinopsida > Pinales > Pinaceae > Picea > Picea engelmannii. The sequence continues at coordinate 18,427 of ML803627.1, forward strand.
AAATCCGAGTACAGTTTGGATGAAATCATCTTTGATAAGAAGAGGTTCCAAGATTTGATTTTAGATGCGTCTACTAAACCTCTTGTGATTCCTACCCATAACCAACATCCACTTCAAGTTCTTACTGCAACCATGGAAGCTAGGTTTTCCCCTCTTATTCTACCTGCTCAGTTACATGATTTTCCCTGGGAATATAATCAGAGGATAAAGTTGTATGATGTTGAAGGAAATGTGTCAGCCCAAAAACACCTAGACTGGTTCAATGATTTTGTATACCTATAAGAAGTATATTTTGAAGATGCGAAAATGAGGTTGTTGGCACAAAGTCTCGCAGGAGAAGTCAAAAAGTGGTTCAGAGCTCTCCCAATAGCAAGTATTCTAAATTTTGAATCCTTTGAAACAAGTTTTCTTGCAAAGTGGGGGGACAAGAAAAACCCCCTTCAGTTGTTAACCCGGTATAACAACATGAGAAGGTCACCTGATGAAATGGTATAGGAGTTTTCAGCTAGATTTATAAAATTCTACAATTCAATTCCTAGTGAAATAAAACCTCCTCCTATAGCTTCTCAACTTAGATATGTTGATTCCTTTGAAAGGGATTTTGTTGTGTTGTTGAGGGAAAAAAGATCTAATTCACTAGATGATATGATGAGTGATGCAATAGAATTTGAAGTAAATCTAATGGCTTCAGGAAAGATCAAATATAACTCTGACATGGATATGAACAAGGTTCAAGACAAGGCACAACCTTCAACCTCATAGTCATCAGAAGAGAGGTTTGAGTTGATGATGAAGACCATGGAGAAACTCATGGAGAGGATGTCTTTAGATAATAATCCTAACAACAGAGAGCAGGCTGATGTTCCACCCAAAAATCAAAGGAGAGCAATAGTTCCACAAATAAGACAAAGAGATCAGAGGAACCAGGGTGATCACCAAATAATACCTCCTTTTCAAAATAATTATGTAAATGAAAATTTTGAAGA
>ML803627.1:22898-44303 GCA_009831015.1 Picea engelmannii
TCAAAATTTTCTTAAAACTCAAAAAAAGTGTCCCAATACCCGATCAAATCCCTCCCAAATAACTCCTGAATCACTCTAAATGGTTTTTGGTATAAAGAAACTGATAAGGGAGGCTAAAAAAGAGACAAAAAGAGGCCAAAAAGTATATAAATAGAAGCTGGCAGCTCATTATCACCATTGTTGATTTGGAAATTGACTCTGGAATCAAAAGACCCCCTTTGCTAAAAATGGTGATTCTGGGAGCTATAGCGGATGAAACGAACTTCTGCTTGGACCAAGTAAGTACAAACTTCTCTATCTAGCTATTCGATTCTTCAATTTTTCATTTGATTTCATTTTTTGGGTGGGCGTCGACCTTTAAAAGGTTGGCCCTAGGTCCACGATGGTTGTCTCTGGATAGGCCGCGTGTACACTCGGGCAAAGTATAGCCTGCCCACGTGTACACGCGACTGTCACCTCAACAGCACGTGTGGACCCCCTCCTTTTATAGATAAAAGAACAAAACATTTTACTAACCCTCTTGAAATTTGTTGTGTTGGCAGGATGTATGTCCAGTGGAGGAAAGGGAGCATAAAACAATTAGTGAGTTGGTTGCAGGAGATCCGAATGTCATGGTCATGTTGATGCAATGTGGTTTACTTAAGTTCTTCCTGTGTCCATTTATGCGAGCGCAACCAAGGCTACTGAATGCCTTGATTGACTACTGGCACCCTGATGCAGAGGCCTTCATGCTAGAGGGGCAATCACTGATGCCCACCACTGAGGATATCTACTTTTTGACTGGCCTCTCAAGGAGAGGGGAACCAGTCAATTTCAGGATGTTTCCTGCGGGGCCGCATAACATAGCGGAACTGATAGCCCAGCACTGTGAGGCTGGCACAAACCGTCTGAGCTCCTAGGTTCCCATAAGTAAGATTACTAACCTATCACTACAAGTGATATTATTGCTTATTGGGCGGATTACCGGTTCAGCGGCCTTGCATCAGGCATCTCGCGCACAGATGAACTGTGCTATCTAGTGCTTGAATGCACAGATTTTTGACTAGAGTACCACAGTACTTGAGTGTATGAAGAGGCAATTGATAGATTGCCGACAACGGACACAGAGGAACTTCGGGTTCGAGACGATTTTGTGTTCATTTTTCTTTGAGAGAGTTTTGAGCTTTAGTCCTCGAGAAGTGGTACGAGGACATCAGGCCTCTTTTCCTGCAGTATTTAGATGGGCAGTATTACTGTCGCGACAGGGTGGTGGAAGTACCAATGATTCCTTCAATGATGACTTCTTTGCATGGCTATCATGGTAGATCCCTGTGATCGAGGATTACCCATATGCAGGGATAGATTTTTATAGAGATCCTGAGATACCCATGCCTCCTAGTGAGGAGCGAGGGGAGATGGGTAAGTCTCCACCTTTGTAGTTTTTTTTTTTTTCTTGTATATGTAATTTTTATGTCATTTTTGTTATATATATCATTTTTTTTATATGCCAGAGTATTTGACGGGTATACGTTTGTTGCATGCAGATGTGGGACCCGTGCGACCTGTCGATTATGCATGGAATAGGTTTCATCCTCGGCCAGAAGCCGCAGCTGCCACCGGGGGACCAGCAGTAGCAGGGAACCTCCCAGTCGGGGAGGCTGAGAGGATCCTTAGACAAGTTGAGTGGAACTTCACTGCACTCACTCGCACAGTCCCGATGGCAGAGATAGAGGACCTGCCACCATCCATGCAGCCTCATGTAGTGTGGGCACCTCAAACATCGGCCCGATTGTTTAGGCGTTTAGCCCATGTTGTGGACTATTATAACAGGGCCCATAGGCCCTGAACCTATTTAGACTTTTTACGTGCCACGAGCACTACTTGTATATATGTTTTGAGGGAATAAGCCCTGTGACTCTTTATTAGTCCCATTTTTGAGGCACTTGCATCCATCTATGTACTTTGGTTATTTTATGATGTTATATATGGATTTTTGATCTTTTGTGTCTTATGGATCACGTGTGCAAAAATGTATTTACATGCTTATGTCAATGTTCTTTCATATGTGTGCAAGATGCCAATCTAAAATTTGATTAGCTAGAGTATCTGTAATTTGGTTTAATCTCCTAGGAATATGAAAATATGTAATATAATAAAAGTTTCATTCTAAGAGACATACCCTAAGGAATCGTCGGTGTAAAGTTGGATCATGAACCCGGTATACTATGTTTAGCTATGACACAACCAGTTGAGTGCCGAGATAGACCCGAAGATGAGAGATACCCAATGACAATGCGTCATGAAGCAACTCAATAACTGCACTATACTCGGTGACATTATTTGTGGTGTCACCTAAGCATATACCTCTGGAAGATAACAACTGGCCCTAAGGTGTAAAGATTACCCAAGCTGCAGAGGCAAGCCTCCAAGTGTGCCGACTAGCACCGTCTACATACCCAATGAACACCTTGGAATCACTTGAGATCTGCCATATTGACGAAAGATAACATCAATGACACGTCCATAACACTTAAAAGAAACTAAAAATTAATAGTACAAAGACTATACATATGTTACAAAAAGTTACCCACAGAGACCTGCCTATGAGTAATATTTCTTGATGTAGAGCCCATTTCTAGGCTCCGCCAAAGCATTCCCTTCAAAATCAACCAAATGATAAGCTCCCTTTTTTAATATCTCTTTTATGATGAAAGGTCCGAACCACATGGGTTTGAATTTTCCTGTCCCCACGGGGTCCTTATCTTGGTCATAGACCAGGACAAGGTCACCTTCAGAGAAAATCCGAGGACGAACGGACCTATCATATTGACACTTGACCTTATGTTTGTGAGCCTCATTGTCCAGGGCCGCATCACGATGCTGCGCATTGAGCTGCTCAAGGTGTACTAACCATTCTTCAAGTGGAGAAGTGTCTGGCAATAATTGTACTGCCAATTTTAGAGATGGGATCTGACATTCGATGGGAAAGACTGCCTCCAGCCCGTAAACGAGTTGAAAAGGTGAGAAACTGGTTGCAGTCTTAACAGATGTTTGGTAAGCCCATAATGTCGAGTATAACATCAAATGCCAATTTGACTTCGCTGAGTTGATAGTTTGTTGTAGAATAGTCTTAAGAGTTTTGTTTACAGCTTCCACTTGCCCATTGGCTTGGGGGTAGTAGGGTGATGAACGCTCTTGCCGTAACCCAAGATTTGATGTTAATCTGGTCATCATTTGGTTCTGAAAGTGACTGCCATGGTCAGTAACAATCTCTCTCGGGATGTCGAACCTTGCTATGATCTGGTTGAATAAGAAGAGAGTTGTAGTCTCTCCATCATCTTTAAACATTGGCATAGCTTCGACCCACTTCGTGAAGTAGTCTACAGCTATGATGATATAGTGGTGCCCCCTTGCTAAAGGGGGGTTGCAAGTAGTGTAATCAATCCCCCACTTGGTGAAGGGACCAACTGTGATGACAGGAAACATAGGAGCGGGATGTGCCCTCATCTTTCGAGAGAAGATTTGGCACGGATGGCACTTCTTGACTGATTCTATACAATCTTTGATAAGCGTCGACCAGAAGTAACCTGCTCATAGAATATTTTGGGCTGTTGTCAACCTAGAAAAATGACTGCCACAAGCTCCAGTATGGAAATCGTTGAGCACGATGATTGTCTCCTTATGTGTGAGACATTGACGTAAGATGTAATCTACACCTCTCCGATACAATGTATCATCGACTATGAGATAATTCTTAGCCTGATGGCGTATACGCCGACACTCATCACGAGAAGTAGAAGTGGGGCACTTCAAAGTCTGGATATAGATAAGTATATCTCTGTACCGGGGATCTGAATATGTGATCAAAAACATATCTCCCCGGATAGGCAATTCTTCAGGAACAACGTCACCTGACTCAACCGGAAGTTTTGAAATAAGCTCTGTGAAGACCAATGACTTTTTGGACTTTGCTGAAATGGAGTCTAAGTCAAATTCTTGGAGGATGACTATCCATCTACTAATTTTTCCACCTATAACCCGTCGTGTCAACATGTACTGGAATGGATTCACGACAACAATGATGGTGGTCTTGTGAAACAGAACATAATGACAGAACCGTTGAACATCATGAACCGCTGCCAACGCAAGTTTTTCGATATGAGAATAATTGAGTTCCGGTCCTACGAGGCCTCGGCTCAGGTAATAGATCACGTATTCTGAGAACAAATCATCTTCCTGAACTAAAACCATGCCAATGGTTGACTCTGTGGCAGCCAGATATAATAAGAAATCTTTGTTCTAGTTAGGTGGCCGCAGCAGAGGTGCAGTTGTGAGGGTGTGTTTCAATGCGTCGAAAGAGCATTGAGTGGCTTCGTCCCAGTAAAAAGGAACATCTTTCTTCAGTAAGCGCATAAAACCCTTGGTGATTTCGACATAGTTGGTGATGAAGCATCGTAAAAAGTTTGCCTTGCCTTGTAGACTCTGAAGTTGAAGGATTGTGCGTGGGGGGGGCAACTGGATTATCGCCTCCACCTTGAGAGGATTGACCATGATCCATGTTGTTAATACTATGAAACCTAACAAACGTCCTAACATTACACAGAAGCTACACTTGGTTGGATTCAAGCGAATCCTAAAGTAGCGACAATGTTCAAAGATTAGTCTAAGGTGTGTGGGATGATCCGTTCTCTTGCGAGATAGGGATGCTAAATCATCTAGATAGGCCTCGACTCTATGCTTGAGATCATGAAAGGCAAAAGACATGGCCCGCAGGAATGTGGCTCCATCATTTTTAAGACCAAAAGGCATCTTACGATATGCGAATGTACCCCACGGACAAATGAATGCCTTTTTTTGTTGGTCTTTGGGTTTGATTTGGATTTGATTATATCCTGAAAAACCGTCCATGAAAGAAAAGGCTTCGCAACCATCACATTCATCAATGATCTGGTCAATGAATGGTGTTGGAAAATTATCTTTGGGACATGCCTTGTTCAAATCACGGAAATCGGTACATACATGAATCGTGCCTAGTTTTTTATTGACCGACACAAGATTTGACACCCATTGAGTCAAATGGATAGGATAGATAAAACCTGCCTTTAGCAATTTCTCAACCTTAATCTTGATGGCTACTTCTTTCTTGGGATTAACTGGGCGAAGCTTCTGTCAAACAGGATTGGCATTAGGATATGTTGTGATTTCATGTTCAACTATTTTTGGATCAATACCTGGCATTTCCTCATAAGACCAGGCAAAAACGTCGCGGAATTCTTTGAAAATATCTGTGTAGATTTGAATCTCTTCGGGGGAGCAATCCACTCCGACGAAGACATTCTCCACGACGCCAGGGTTTCGGGAGATGTTGATTGGTATAGTTTCAGTGATAGTTTCCATATTGCCCTCATCATAAATTTCATGTGTAGCTAAGAGATTAATAGGACACGGCTGATCTCCCGTCATGGTCACGGTGAATTCTCCTGATTCGATTCGGATTAACTCTGGAAGAAAATATGATATGTGATGAAGATCTTCCCAAGGTTTGTACAGACTATTCATTGCTTTGATTACTGCTTCATCAGAAGGCAAGACTAATTCTAACGAATCGATGTTAGCGAGAAAACCTTGAGCCCAAATAGGCTTTAGAAGTGGATCTAACTCTTGTGCAGGAGTCAGATCAGTGTTAGCTGAAGCTTCCTGGACTAAAGAGTATGCTACTTCAGCGGTAGACAAGGGCATGGACATGCCTGAGTGCCCTGTCTCATCCATCGTGGCCGATGGGGAAGGAATAATCCATGGATCCTCGAAGTAATTCGTGTGAAACAACGAAACTTGAAAAATATCAACCTTATGGTGATTAGATATAAATTTGATATCGCCCTGAGGAGGTGGGTAATCGAAGGTACCCATCAAGGATGGGCACAAACCAACTCCTACGTTGATGACACCTGGTTGAGGATTATCAATCATCAGGACCATGGATGCCCCCAAAGCTAGGTCAAGTCTGGAGAAAGACAATTGATCGATGGTCACTATCCGACCCTCGTGTGGAAACAACAAGACCCGGAAAACTGTAGCAACCAAAGCTTGCATAGCATAAGTCCAACTCCATCCTAACAAGAGGTTATAGTCAAGGGGAGCATCGACTACCTCTACTTTGACACACATGGTCTTCCCTCCTAACTGCATGGGGAAAGAAGGAACGATGCCATGTGGTCAGAACGAACAACCGTCGAAAGAAGTGAAGAGATTAGGTGATGGAGAAAAAACGGGTTGGCCAATGGCCTTCCAACATGCCAATGACATAATGCATGTCGAGGCGCCCTCATCGACCACTGTGTAGAAGATATTTTGTGTAAAAGTTTTCATGGGGTAAGCCACTACTACCTGAAATGCTACGTGGTAAGGCAGACGAGGCTTTAAGTCAGTTGTATCTAACATGATGGTACCTGGATTACAAGTCTCAGTAGAGCCCAAAGCGGTTAACAAGGCTTTTCTCTGAGAAGGGCAACTTTGGAGGACCTCCAAAGCAGACATCGCACAAGGGGATTGTGATAAATCCTCCAACACAAAGTAGGTCTGGGCGGCCCTTGCATTTGGGTTATGAGAAGCTTTTTTAAATGCACCTTTTGGAATGTGTGTCATTGTTTCTCCCAACGTCTTCTCAATCTGTAGAGGAAGAGATGGGAGGTTAGCTTCTTTACCCTTCTCAGAAGCGCTTGGTTTACTATAATCGTGCACTCTAGTCGATATGAAAGCATCACCCCTAACCATATAAATGTTCGTGGATGAGGGGTTGTTCGGAGGTGGGCAGGTTTCTTGGCTGCCCCCTTTCGTGCTTGCAGAGGCTTGAGTTAGATTTTGCCCATGTTGAAATGGGTTTGTCAACACTTCTTGTTGTTGTTGCGTGACAAATTTTTGGGCCTCTACAAGTTGAGGACATAGATGGATCGGGTGGTATTCCGCACACAAATTGCATGGATACCTCGCCTTCCATTTTTCAGTGTTGTCCCTGCCATCATTATCGTTGGGTTTTTTATCCCCCTTACCCTTCTTTCGTTGTTTTTTCTTCCCTTTAGGCTACTGGGTGGCCTTTGGGTTAGTCGACTGCACTGTGTGTACTTCTGACGTTTGGGTAGGGGGAGCAGCCAAAGTAGTAGTTTTGTTGGCCGCTGTGTGTTGCATGGATAACTGTTGCAACTGCGTTGTCAATTTCTCAGCGGGCTTGGTTTGTGCTGAACTGACAATACCATCGGCATGTGGTCCAACTCTCTGTCTAGTTTTATCTAGTATTGAACGTGGAGCATCTGGAAAGATGTTGTATAATAAACCGGACTGAGAATAGATGAGCTCAAACTATTGAGCCCTCATGATGGCATCTTCTTCAGAGAAAACTCCTGACATCGCAATGTCTTTGGATAAATGCGGGACCAAATACTTAAGGAACCACTCAAGCAGGAATGCTGGTGGAACTGGTACCTTGATTAAACTCTTCCGACGTCTCCATTCTTGGATGTGATCAAAGATATGGTCCGTTGTTGTCTGTTAGAAATTAGTGAGCAGCTCTGTTCCAACGTCATATCTCACAGGTAATTGGAAATGGTTAAGGAAAGCCATCGCCAGTTCGCCAAAAGAAGAGTATCTTGAGTGATCAAGCTCAATGTACCATTTCACGGCACTCCCAATGAGAGTACGTTGAAACAATTGCAACTGTACGGAGTCATCTTTCAATGAGTTAGATGAGCACCAAAGATGAAAGGTAGTCACATGATCTCCTGGATATTCATTAGGCTTGGATTCAAACTTTGGAATGTCCGAAGGCAACTTCGTTAGCATAGGAGGCCAACGCGGATCGTGACAAATAGGGTCATTCAACAACCTTGTCAAATCTGGCAAGTGTAAAGTCGCCAGGAAAGGTAGTTTGGGTTGCTGCTGATAACCTAGGAAAAAGGGACCTGGAGTTTGACTGGCACCAGGTTGCCAGGAAAATTTTCGCTGTTGGCCCGGATTCTAGTAGAAACCATGGCCCTAGCCAACGTAAGGATTTTTCATATGTGGAGACATCATCGACTGATTTCCCAAATAGGACATAGATTGTTGGGCATGCATTGTATTTGAAGGACTTTGGGAAGGATTACCCCATGCCGGTCCTGTGGGGATAGGCATAGTAGTTTGTCCGGGGTTCCATTGATTGTGGAAAGCATTACCCCAGATCGACATTCTGGAGGAGGGAACGAATCCTTGCCCTGAATTCCAAGGTCCTGCTAGGTTTTCCCCTTATGCAGGAATAGTACCCTGCACAGGAGTAGATTGTCCAAAAATGGGGTTGCCCCTAGTTGGGAAAGTGGCTAACGAGAAGGTGTTGTTACCAAATGTTCTGTTCCAAGAAAATGGTGTCGAACCTACCGGCATACTATGAGAAGGTGGTCCTTGACTGCCCACTCCAAATAAACTATTGTGTGTAGGTTGCCCGGCGGATTGTTGATGCGAGCCACTGAGTGAAGGGGACAAAGGAGGGACATGACCTCCTCCATAAGGAAAAGCGTTAAAAGGGACATGAGTTCCCCCCATGTGACCTTGCAAAGGAGCGCTAGAGCTCCCTTCCCCTAGACCCAAAGTCTGTAAAGTGGAGTATGAAAGTACATGACTTGTACCCGAACTAGGCATACCGTATGAGAATAGAGGGCATGTCGCACTAGGTGTGAAAGGGGTTGTGTTCACCGCCAAAGACGGGTTCGGACCACTGTGCGAAGTAGTAGCAGTTGAGACCATGGTGGCTTGGATCGACGACAGTAGGTTAGGAGATGACGACTCTCCTGTGGTGACAACCGTGGTGGGAATTGAAGAATTCCCAGAAGGAGTAACAACATTTTTTTCCATTGTTGTGTGCGACACTGTCTGGCGCTCATGAAATTGAATTGGTACAATAAAAGGTGCTAAGAAATCAGTGGTTGGGGTTTCAACTAGGCCAAGAGCGGTTTCTTCAAGGTCCAAAATGGTCAATTCCTCCGAGGGTTGTTCGGGCACATTGGTTTGTAACCCGGTCGCTTCAAAAGACCCTTGTTGGTCTAGCTTCCGCCTTAAAGGTGGCGGGGGTGGCTCCAGTGTAACCGACAGCAGACCAAGAAGCCTTTGTGACCGATGGAGCTCAGGATTATCCACTGTGTGAGAAGATCCAAGACACTCTAAGGTAGTCTAAACACTCAAAAGTAAAACCCACTACAAAATAATCCCTATAAGATAAGACAAGCAAACACTAAATTAATTTGAAGAACAGTTATAACAACCAACACTAGAGCAACTTACCGGTGCAAGTGAAACTCGAACACGGAAGCACCCTCCGGGTATACTCTGCAAAGTATGGCCCGATGTCTGTCCTAGGTACCATGGTATACCCCCACAGTCACCTGTGTATGTCCCTAACAAAGATTGGCAACTAGGTTGCCAGCACATGAACAGTCACCAGGCAGGTACAGTGGAAAGTCGGGTAGACCACAATGAGAAGGATATCAAGCCTGAAACTTTTCAAGGGTATCGAGAGCAAATGGTCTGGAAGACAATTGAGGACCTCAAATGGATTCGAGACCCATGAAGCCCCGTGGCAAATGAAAACGACGGAATCCCAAAACAAGCCCTCTATATGTGTTCTCCACTACGATTGGCCCGACTTTGGAGGGGTTATCTCCGCTACCTTTCTGCATGTGACCTAGTTTTTATCCGCTGTGTTAGAGGGGGGTCCCAGATAAGTTTCACGAAACTGGACTTAGACACTCCCTATCTCAGACTCCAATGTTTGATTTTAAATGGCCTTGAAGAGTTTTCTCTCCAACCTAATCTAAGGCCCTAGTCCTGAACTAGTTTGTGAACCCTACAAACATAAAAGTCTAGTAGATTTTAACTTGAAGAAGAAAATGAAGATGTATTCCACATAGCATCCACAAACAACAAAATTGGTTGCTCTAGAACAGGAAAATGAAACACTGCGTTAAGAGGCATTGGACTACAAGGCTAGGGCATTGCAGCTAGAACAAGAAAAGGTGAATTGGTCACAAGGGAAAACTGAATTACTAAACAGGGTTGTAGTTGTACCCCATGTTGCAGAAGTTGGTCCAAACACCGAAGGAATTTTCCAGGCTATGTCACAAGTTAGCCTGAAAGAAGGAGAAATCAAAGGGATAAAAGGGAGCATAGATAAATTGAAGTAGGAGATGCAAGCAAAGGATAAAAGAATGGCTAAATTTCAAAAGGAGAACGAAGCCTTGCAAGAAAGGATATATAAGTTGAATATGATATTAAGAGGAAAAGGCCTATTGCAGGGAGCCAAGCATAACATTTTGGATTCTATAGCTGTCGAAGCTGCCAAATTCAGAGTGTATTTGAATTTCATCAATGATAAAGACAACATGGCCATCACATCCAGAAGTAGGTGCACTATTGTAAATGAAACTTTAGCAAAGAAGCCATCAGAATGGGCCCAAAATTCCATTAATCTACTCAACTCCATTCCTACTGTAGAACTTCAGACTATTGGATTTAAAGATAGGACTACATTGATTATCTAGGCCATGAGGGTTATTGCTAAACATAACATGCTGAAATAAGTCCAAACCAAGCAAACACAAATGGAGAAAAGTGTGCAAGAGTTCAAGTATTTGTTTGAAGAATTGTTTATCAAAGGTCTCCCACCATTTTGGGATGGCAAGGGAAAGTTGTATGATCAGGAAGAATACAATGCTCGCCTTACTCAGTGCAGAATGGATCACTCCAAGTTCAAAACCCTGGAAGAAAATATGAAAGGAGCCACATTAGTTAAGCATCTCATTACAGACTTTGAGATTCTGAATCAGTTCAAAGCAGTTAAAATGGGACTACCAGTCATGACATATGCTTCCTGCATTGACCTGGAGATCCTGATCAAAGAAACGATAGATTATGACATCCCTTTTGACTTGCAATGGAAGGAGATAGTACGGCTACATAAGACAATGTGCAGTTTTCTAGGGTCCAATAGATGATGGCTAGATGTCACAGAAGATGGAAGATCAGGTGGAAGAGAAGAGCAGAACAAGTGGAAAAGCACGGAATTGAAGCGTTAGATGAGTCAGAATCTGGATCACCAAACGTTTTCTTGTTAATCATTGTAATCCGTTCCAATACCGAAACTGTCATTTGTAATTATTATAATCGGTTACAGAAACTGAAATCTTTCATTTCAATCATTTTAATCGGTTTCAAATCGAAGGAACTCAAACTTGTATAAATATTAGGAGTTCCAAATGTATTAAGATTTGGCAGAAGTGCAAGGGCACGATTTTAGCTATTCGGAACTTGAATTGTAATTTTATGAAGTTGAGTTGAATACACCTGCAAAAGTCTTGAAGTTTGCATGAAAATATTCTAATGGTGGTGATCTAAGTTTTGTCTCCTCTCTTTGTATGTATTTCATGTATTTCTGATTTCATTTTCATTGTCTTTTGTTTAAATTGGATAGTCAAAGGCCCATAATTCATCTTTTGATGCTCTCTGCTGAAGCAATGTAAACTGTGTTAAGTTCTTCTTAACTAATTCAGAATTCATTCATTTAATGCTCTGATGCAGTTATATGTTTTCTTTTCTTCCTACACTCTGCAAATTTACAAATTATAACTCAGATTTATCTCCTCATTTAGCCTTTCCTCTAGATATTTCTACAAACCAGTAAGTGCTTCCATTCATTTCAGAAGTTTGACTCCATAGGCCTAAGTGTCCCTCCCCTTCCTTGCCAGCAAAATTATAAAAAAAAACCCAAAACAACAAAACCTAGCCATTGAATTGTCAAAGAAATACCAAATGATAGGAGAGAGCCCTCTTTGAGCCAAGCATGCTAGTACCCATCTCTAAAGTTGGTTTGTAGGTTACCTCTATCGTTTTTTTTATCATCCAAACAAATTTACAGAGTGCTAACAAGGAAAAAAATACTTGGGATGGGTTGTTGACTCCTCCTTGGGAATAATGGTGAGGAAGGTTGCATTGAGGGCCAACCGGACTTTCCCTGATCGTCTTGAATATTCTATGATTCTTCATACATCCTCCCTGATCATAGGTCAGCAGTAGTGGAAGAAATTTGTGGTGAAGTCTTCCAGTCCCAGAGCTTTCCCGGTTGAGATGTCTTTCATTGCTCGGTCGACTTCCTCAATTGAGAAAGTTCTTAAGAGAGTTGCATTCTATTATGAGGTGATGAGGGTAGGAATATGTGTTGTAATTTTCTCAATTTCTTCAGACATGTCCAGTTGAAGTTCTGTAAGAAGATCCTAATAATTTCTAATCATTTCTTGTTCTATGTCCTCATGTTTGGTTAGGGATCGACCTTGTGCATATTCCAATTTCACTATTTTGTTGATATGTCTGTGCTGGATCATTTTTCTATTGAAAATTTTGGTGTTCTTTTCCCCTTCCTTCATCCATTGTATTCTAGATTTTTGACGCCACATTATTTCCTCTTGAGCCTTTCGGTCCTCTGACTATTGTTTAATTTGGGATTCCTCTTCCTGTACCTACGTTGTGAGCCCTTTATAAATGATTTCTTCCTGGATTCTCTTCATTCTCTGTTCCAAGATTTGTTGGGCATGGAAGATGTTTCCAAATGTGGTCTTGTTCCAAATTTCCAGGCTCATTTTAAAAAATTTCAACTTTTGTTGAAATCGATACATTAGTGAGCCATGTAAAATGGGTACCTCCTCCCACCATTGGTGGTGATTTTCATGGAAGTCGGGGTGATTGAGCCAAAAATTTTCAAAGTGAAAAGGATTTTTCCTATGTGAGCTTGCAATGTCCATCCAAAGCTGGATTGGCCAATAATCCAAGCCTGGTAGGGCTAGGACATTAACTTCTATAGATAGTCCTTCATTAGTGTCATGAGGCTAGGAAACAATCTAGTCTACATGTTATGTGTTGAGTCCCTGATCTTATATTCGTCCATGTGTATTCCCCATAACTACTTTCGATGTCTATTAGACCCATTTCCTTAATGGTCTCTTTGAAGTTCTCATAATCATGTTCGAGCCAACGAATTCCACCTCTTTTCTCTTCAAGTGAGACGTTCATGTTGAAGTCCCCTCCAAGAACCCATCAACATCCTCTAGAAATGTTTCCTAATTCTTTCATGCTTTGTAAGAATATTTTCTTATCTAATTGGATCGGGGGTACATAGATGTTTGTGATGATCACATCATTGTCTGACCCTACTACTCTGTAATCTGCTGAGATTGTCCATCTGGTGGTAAGTAATTCTTCCATTTAGACCTCTTATATTCCATGAGATAATATTCATGAGGAAGGAAGTGTGGTGAGGAGTGGAAAACTATCAGAGATTAATTGGATCTAATCAGAGTTGACCATGAAGTTACCTACCTCCTTGATGAGTTGTTGAGTAGACTTGTGACCTTGTTTCTTTTCATCCTTATCTTTTTTGTGGTTGTCCTTGAGGTGGTCACGTTGAATTCTCAGGCCTTTGTTAGCCCTGGATGTTGCTCCTACTGTGGAATCCAAGTATACCTTATGTACCTTCCTGAGTTGATCCAAGGGTATGGTGTATAATTCCTTCCTTTGATAAGATTTTCCCAAGTTAACCAGATCTACCCCTCCCAGTTCCCTCTCATCCAACTCTATTTCCATATCTCCTCCATCCTCTGTTGGTTGATCGCTTATCCCATCAGTGATTTTTGTGGTATTTGATTTTCTCCAGTACTGGTCCTTTTGGATGGCTTGTTGTGTACTTTGTCAGTTGATTGGCCTGTGGACCTTGGGCTCATGGAGAATCAACCGATAGCTAATTGAGGAGTTCAAAGGAATTTTTGGTGCTTGGGGTTTTGGCCTGATTGGGCACCTTTTTCCGATTTCCTTGCCTTCACCTTGCTGGTGCTAGCCCAAACCCATATTTTATATTCTCACTTGTTCCTGTGTCTTTCTTGGATGGATTTTTAAGAGGAAATTCCCTAAACAAGTGTCCATGCTCATGGAATTTGCAACATCTAAATGGGATGTGTTCATAATCAATTTTATGGATCCATTCTATGTCCTGGTATTCTAGATCTATTGAGCCAGACAAAAGTTTGGAAATATTGAGATAGACACAGATTCTTGCATAAGATGTGTACCTATGTTGTTTAGTGGGCTATGAAGATTTGACATATATTCTAAGGGTGTTTCTAATCCGTGCTAGGATTTCTTCCAGTGAGAATTCTTGAGGGAGCGAGTAAAAATGGATCCAGACTGGTGCATGTGAGAAATCCTCATTTTCGGGGCCGAAGCACTCTGTCTAGTACCTTGGGAATAAGTCGGTTTATTTGAAGAAGTATGCCCCCCCATCAAAAGCCTTATCTTTGTCTTCAAGGTTGGAAAATATTACTATGAAGAATCCATTTCATCCTAGTTGGAGCTCATAGTGACCCTTTGGCTTCCACCAGTGGTGGATCCATTTCATCAATTCTTTCTCTGATGGTCATAGGTCGAGGAATTTTCCAAACAAGGTGTGATATATCATATATTTCGTGTTCTCTCCTACTTTTATGGTGCTAACTATGTAATGCGGAGCTGTCAGTGCCTGTAGAAGGCATTTACTTGGTTCCCACATATGAGCCTCTTTTGAATGGGAGGAATCAAGATCAATATCCATTGTTTTTCCTTTATTGGATCCATCAAAAGAGGTTCATGTTCTGAGATGAGGCGGTAGCTCGAAGGGTGGCTTGCTCGAATTTCCCCTAGCCCTCGTTGCAGTCGCATTTCTATAGGAGGGGGTTTGCACCCCTCTGTCTGGTGCCTCCATGGATTGTGTCAGGTATCTTGTCGTGATTTAATGGTAAATAGCTCAGAGGAAGGTCTATTGGGTGATTACTCTTCTTGCATCAATGAGAAACCATCATAGGAAACCTAGTTACAGAGTCGCTTGACCTAATTCTTGAAGTGCACCACTTTTTGTAAATGATAAATACAAATGTTTTCTTTTTTATGTGCATTTCAGTGGTGCATGAGGCTCAAAGATAACCAAATTCTCTATTTTTTATGTAAATATGAATCTGAATTTTGTTTTTTCTTCCCCACTCTTTTTTTATAGAATGAGGACACCTTCCTTTGGCTTTCTGTTGAGTTTAGATGAGTTTCTAATTGTGGAGAATTTATCCCGAGTTTATTTCAATATATTTTACATATTTTCATAACTCTTGTTGGAGATCCATGATATATAAAGCTTCCATTAAGTTGTTCACATCCCTCTATCTAGTGTAAAGGCCATGATTCTAACTTCTCACTGATTTCTAACTACCTCTAAATTTTAGCTAGACTTGAGTGTTGAGTGACAAAGTCTTTTGGGCATGAAAGTAGTAAACACCCTTTGATCATACAGGAAAACAAAGTTAATTCGTATGCATTTTCTTCCTAACAAAGATAATACTCCTCCCTTGGATAATTGTAACGTTTGACCCAAATTTGGACCTTGCCTCATGAGTCATGATGTGTGAGTAATTAAGTATTTATTATCATTTAGTTGAGGGGATAGTCATTCTTCATTCATGGGTTGTTATTTTATGTTGGAGTACAATTCAATAACTGAAAGAATCTCCTTGATAGAAACTAAACTATAATCCTTATAATGAGCAACCCCATCTCTATGCTAGAGAATGTAAAGAAAGAACAAACTCACCCTTGTTGCAATGTGAGGTTGTAAATTTATCACACATGAATGAACCTTCAAAGATATTACAATTTGTGATTGTCTATGGACTCAATATTCTTGTAATGTTCGACCTACAAAGCTAGTAATTACTTTTGAGGCTATTCATTATCATTGCACAACAATATGAATTGGTTGTAAAGCATAATTGTTTAAATACTTAGAAGCTTACATAGACTACCATTTTTCATTGTTGTAACACATCATAAGTTTGACAAGTTGGAAATACAATTGATTGTATTCATTAGTTATTTTGGTCTCTTAGCATCCCTGACAACATCCCAAATTTTATCAACTATCATCCAGATAATTTAGTAGGCACTAGTCATATTCATTAAGGACTAGTCCTTCAAGTCATTCATTGAAATGGATAGTAGTATCCAGAAGGGAATTCTAAATAAAGCATGCTATTTTGGTATTGATCATACTAAAATGGAAGAAATCCATGCAAAACAATAATGCAAGTTATCTCATATTTTTTAGTGATTCAACTAATTTTTCCTACCTTAAATGAGTAACAAGAACCATACCATTAGCATCGACATGGAATTTGACAACATTTTTCTCGTTGTAATTGAACGAAATAATACCTTTGAAATTTTGATCAAATGGCCACCATAATGGTGAAATACACATAACTTGAGAAAACAATAATATGAGTGGGAGGATATGGGTAATGACAAAAATTCCAAAATTATTGATGGATTTATAATCAACAAAGCCCATGTTTCTTTTCAGTAACACAATTAATTTGAGAATCCTTGGAATTAAAAGGCTTCGCTTAATGCATTTTCTCCTTGTTATATAGAGATTGTTTTCCACCTCAAGTTCACCCTATGATGGAGATCACAAAGAATGTCGAGAGGAAATGGTGATTGAAAATATTGATCACTGAGAATTTCATTGGCTATATAAATATTTGTAGGTTCAGTGTTTTGAATTCCATCCCAATGCACATAATTTTATAGATTAGAGCAAGATGACAATGTAACAACAATGTCATTTATTTTCTTTCTTTGGCCACAAAAAATGTATGGAGTAAAAATGTAGTCACCTCCAGTGCCACAATGAGACTTTGTTCCATACTTGAACCCTAGAAGTCATGGAATTGTTGAGTTTATTAATCAAGAAAGAGAAGAGAAAAAGAAAATGAAAAGTTGTTTTGAAGCTTAAAAATTGATAGGCAGTTTAACAATGTTTGTAATTATAAAATTTACAATGTCTCTAATGTTATACTTTAATAAAAAGAAAATAAGATTGTCCAAGAAGTGATTCAAGATTCTCAAGTTCCTTAATTTTATTGATTCCCCAAGATGTAGGTTGTGCATGCATTGTAACATACTTTGAGTAATTTTGATTAGCAAAGAAGAATTATAATTCCCGAACTTGACCATCGTTTGAACTTGACCATATTTAAACAAGAAGGATCTCAATCGTTTCTAGGAATACATATTTGACCACTCATTTATATCGTAAATATTTGACCACACTCATTTATATGATGTATATTTAGTGAGTAAAAAGAGTATATAAGGGGGTTTCTAGATTAAGGAAGCTTTTAAAGAAGGTACATAGAAATATGTATAAGAAAGCTTCTAAAGAAGGTACATAAATAGATGTATAAGGAATACTTTCTATGTACAAGAAAGCTTCTAAAGAAGGTACATAAATAGATGTATAAGGAATATTCTAGAAAAAGTACATAGAGGAGATGTTCAATACTAAAGAATATAAAAAGTATGATATCTCCATTGATAAATAAATTGTCTCAACAATGTGGTATTCAATTTTGTTGGTCACAATAATTTGGTAAGACTATTTTTATAAGGGGTTTAACCTTGGGTATGAGCATTGAAGGTTTTTCAATTTAACCACTTTACTATGAATCACTTGACCACTACTAAAATAAACTACTAGTTTTTCTTGAATAAAATTGTAATGCTACTAGTTTTTCTTGAATAAAATTGTAATCCATTTGAGCATGATTAATCTTAACTTTTTTAAATACTGTTATTTTTATTTTTATTTGTTTTTGATTTGTTTTACTCAAAGTGTTTTTTAAATTTTTTATTGTAAAAATTCTCTCTTACTCCTTCAAAATGTTTCTTAATCTTAACATTCTTTTAAAACTTGGGGGAGGGGGTTTTAAGGCGCTATGTTGGTTGTCTGACAAAAAAGAAGAGTAGAGAGTGATTCTACAATTGGCTACATACAAGCCTTATTGAAAAACCATTAAATGATAATTTTTCAGCACTCCTGTTAGCTATCTTTAAGAACTATAAACAACTGGAGAAGGATGGATAGAAGGTTGTTTTACTTTGCATTAAATATATGAACATGGGATTTGGAGGATGGATCTTTGTTGTTATCAAGATGACATGCACATAATTTGGGTTTGATACCAACAATAATGTAATCTTATTTTCTTTATTGTTATCCTACAAGACTTTTTTGTCCCAATAACAAATTTTTTAAGACATCAAATCTATGTTTTGTATTGTTATGTGGTATTATTTTGAAGAATCATGTTTTAGGGAAATATTCATAGAGTTCATGGATTTTAATTCAACTTTATTTCAATGTTGGTGGTCTCATTGGTGCCACCTCAACCTTTTCTTCTGTGAATTTCCTATATATGCACATTTGTATATAGAAAAAAAATCTCTCTTCCTAAAGTATTGCAAAATCCACCAAGAAAAAATTATGTAGAATCAAGCCTTATTATGAAAATTTCAAGTTCAACGACTCCATATCTCATCTCCTTCTTTGTGAAAAATATCTCTTATTAAAGGACTATATACTCCACCATGATAAACTTGTGTTGAAGTAGTTCTCTATTTCCAACAAGTTCAACCAATAGTTATTAATACATATATTGTATCAGACTAAATTATTTATTAGATATTTTTTTAACATATCTTAAATCCTTTTAAAAGAGATTAAATATTTTCTTAATTATAATTAATTATAATTGATATATGGATAAGTATTTAACACATAGAGAAGTTAGATAAATATTGTACATCATACATGCTTTCACAATATTTTATTATTTCTTTTTCTTTTTTTAAATTTATTGCATTTTTTTTTACATGATTATGAGAAACATGCTATGATGGAATGCATGGCATAATACAAACTTTTAACTTACATGTTAGGTTTTGGGAAGTATCTTATTTTTACAAACTTCACTTAAGAACTAAAGATACTCAATTGTATAAGAAATACAATATAGGTAAGGCAAAGCACAATAATAAAGCCTTAATGGACAACTTATAACTCTATATCCCTACTAATAACCAAATTTACTACACTTAATTTCTAGAATCGAGCAATTAAAAATAAGCCTATTAAAATTCTATTAAAATTTGGATGTTTGCTCTTTTTTTCATGTATTTTTACATGTTTTAATAGTTTCCCACCCTTATTGATGAAAAAAAACATAGTAACCCGAGGAAAATAATAATTAAGAACTAGTTACACAATATAATAATTACTTAAGATTAAAATTTACACTAAATTATTTTTAAAATGAAACAACTTCTTTTAAAAAAATGTTATCATTTTGTTTACAATTCACAATCTTACACATTTTACATAATAGGATAAAAATAAGTTTACTTTCATATGTTCATGTTATACTTACACATTTTACATAATAGGATAAAAATAAGTTTACTTTCATATGTTCATGTTATAGGATATCTCATTTTACATAATAGGATAAAAATAAGTTTACTTTCATATGTTCATGTTATAGGATATCTCACAAAAATATAATATTAACCTCATTATAATGATTAAAGACCTGACACATAACCAATGAAACCTCCCTCCAACATAGGTTYTGATAAAATATTTGAATATCTAAATYCTCCATGTCCAAATTGGAAATTAGTGCACCCTATAATGWCAAGTTAGTTATTCAAAGCCCATGTAAAGTTTCATCCAATGGTGATTGTTGTTTTTAAATAAATTAGGTTAAGATCATGTGATTATTATGTGTTTTTAATAATATCATATTTATATAAAGTAGACAAATAATTGAAATAAATATGAATTTATCATTTTTTAGAGTATAATTGTTTTATTATTATTTTATTTTATGTCAATTTTACATGGTGCGTGGCCCGCAAGGGTATAGACCAATTGGAAAGTGTCGTGTAAATGGAAGGAAATGTAAAAAGGAGGTTTCACGTTCGATTCTCACCCGGATTTACCAGTGCCCCATGCTTGCGGGTTCTGTGAATGTACCTGGAGGTTATAGAGGTAGCACACACCTGGAGGTTATAGAGGTAGCACACACCTCGAGGTTATAGAGGTAGCAGATGACCATAGAAGTAGCACGTACTTGGAGGTTATAGAGGTAGCAGAGGATCCTGTGTTACTCGAGTACGAGTACGAGAACTGCCCTCGTGTCACTTGAGTATGAGAATCACAAGTTGTTGATTTCATTTTATTTTTTAATGTAGCGTTATCTAACATAACATAATGCCTCAACTTCTCCCCCATATTAAACTATAAAGCACCTCACTAATCTCGATACAATAATAAAAAAAATTCAATATTATTAAACATCTTATTTCTCTCATCTTTTAAAATTTGTTAATAATTAATCTTTAGTTGAAATTTAATTAAAGAAACCCTTCCTCCTTAAAATATTTACATATGATATTGTAAAACCAACATTTAATAAGGAATGTTTTTTCTCTAAACTTTGTGGTGTTTTCATGATACTAAGGTCACCATGCATGCATTCTAGAAAATATGAAATACTTAAAATTAAATAGTCTTTTAAGAAAAAGAAAATTTATTACTAGCAAAATGTGTGTATACCATCTACAATATATATCATTAATTTAGATATATATTTTAAATATTTTCATAAATTTTGTGGAAATGTTTCGGTTAAATAACAATTATTAGTATTTAAAAGGATTCTTAAAATTATTTTAAACGTTCTATATTTTGGTTTTTGGGGGGAATATTATTTTCTAATTTTGTTGGAAATTTGATAAGAAATTTAAGAATCTTCATATTTTAGTGGTTAAATTTGTATAATTTGAGTGCCATAAAAAATTTTCAGCTGGTTGAATTCATTTATACATTCAAAAATACAATTTAAACAATAGAAAAATAGGATTTGCTCAAATTTATATCATTGGATTCCCACAAAAAATACAAAAACATAAAACATTTAGACAAAGCCTTTCAAACCCCTTCCCCTTTTAATTTTCATAATATTCTACTAACACTTCAATTATCCAAGACTCCATAAGATTATATCATATACTAAGTCATTCATTTTAAATGAATATATGTTTGAATAACCTAAAACAATTCTCTATCAAATTTATAGATGAGTGTCATATCTTAGATTTTTATTATAATTTTATATTTAGATAATCAAAATCACTCTCATATCTTAGATTTTCATTATAGCTTTATATTTGGATAATCAAAACCACTAAAGGGAAGAAGAACCATTTAACTACTTTTTTTATTTTTTTTATGGGAGAGTGGAGAAAAAAAAAAGAGTTTTGGGATTTTTTTTTTTTACGTAAAGAGTTAAATGAATCATAATAATTTCAATTTACATAATTATTGTTTATTATTTGAAATGTTTGTATAAGGAAAAACCAAAGCAAATCCACTATAACCTAAAAAAAATTATTTCTTCTTCAAATAACCTTCCACTCCTCAAAAGCATCAATAGAATT